>JAUELO010000179.1:49297959-49309667 GCA_032357855.1 Amphibolips quercusostensackenii | reverse complement strand
AGAGTCTTTCTTCTATCACACTCAAGACATGTTGTACCGAATTCTCCATTTCTTTCATCTCATCTCAAAAAATGTCCAAAATCGCTGAACGATTTCTCCAGTCTCAAGATACAAACCTTAAACAATGGAATTTTCTTATAAGATATTTTTTTTATTATTTTTAACATTATTTTTCATTCTAGGTTTTATATCTCCCATATCTCATATTTCATACATCAACATTCACACTTGCAAAAAATTGGTCAATTCTATTCAAATTATGTGGTTACATTATATTTATATTAAATAAAAGTTAACCAATTTTCCTCAGAGTAATTTTTCCTTCCTTTTTTATAAACGTCTTTCAATATCAGAACAGAATAATATGGGGCCATTTAAAAACAACGTGACGATATTTAAACATTTTTTTCACCCCACCCCTTCTTCTTCACAGATCGTTACACAAAACTTGAACCCCCCAGTGTGACGTCACAAATGCTAACACTGCTCCTCTGCTTTTAAGTTATTTTTTTTTCTTTAATTTCGTTTAATAAACGCCTAAAATAAAACACAAAACATACAAATATATAATGTTAATAAACTTCAGAACCCAAAATGCTGGCTCTCAAAATAGTGAAAATAGGGTGACGTTTCACGAAAATAGGGGGAAAAATTATTTTAAATAATAATAATGTACAGGTTTCATGTTGAATTCATTAGGAAACGCTTAAGATTTCAAGTCAAAATATATTGAATTTTCAACAACATAGTTGAATTTTCAACAAGAGATTAGTTTTCTACCAAAATGATGAATTTTCAACCATGAGAGATACTTTTTCAACAAACAAACTAATTAATTTTAAATACTTACATTTACAACCAACCAGTTGAACTTTTTAGTAAAAGAGACGAATAAAAAAAAATAGTTGGATTTTCAATCTACGAAGATGAGTCTTCAACTAGGTGATTAAATATTTAAACAAAAAAGAATTAACTTGCACCACAAACAGTTTTATTTTTAACTAAATAGTCGAATCATAAAACCAAAAAGACCAGTTTTTTAGAAGACAAATATGAATTTTCAATTAAGAACTTTTCTTCCAAAAAAGATACATTTTTAATCTAAGAAAGATGATTTTTCAATCGCAGCAGACGAATTTTTAACAAAGTAAATGCAACAACAAAATTAACTATTAAACAAACAGTTGCATTTACCGCCAAACATGGTCAAACTTTTTAACAGACAAAAATTAAATTTCAATTAAAAACACTTGCATTTTCAACAAAATAATTCAAATTTTTACAAGACAGTTTAATTTAAAAAAATAATTTAAAAAAAAATTACAACCAAGAAATTAATTATTAAAGAAGCAGTTGTATTTACCACTAAACATGGTAGAATTTTTTAACAAACAAAAAGACATATTTTCAATCTAAAAGTATGATCTTTCTATCTAAAAAGACGAATGTTTTTTAAAAAAAGTTGAATTTTAAACTAAAGTTATAATTATTTAACAAAGAATATTTGCAACGAAAAATAGAATAGTTGATATTTCAACCAAAACATATTTTTTTTCAAAGCAAAAACTTTAGTCAAGAGAGGGAAAATTTTTAACCAAATGATTGAATTAAAAAAAAAGAAGAATTCTTTTAAAAACAGTTCAATTCTCCACCCTGAAATATGAATTTTCAATCAAAAAGTTAATTTTCAATCAAATAGTTGAATTTTTCAGAGAGAGAATAGAATTTTCCACAAAACATTCAGAGTTTTTAGCCAAACAGACGAATTTTTCAGTTTCATTTTCAAGGAAATAATACAATTTTTAACCAAAAGAGATAAATTCGAAACCAAAATTATAATAGTAGACTTTTAAATTTTTTTTAATTGACTTTCAACCCTAAAAGATGACCTTTCAACCAAAAAAGATGATTTTTTTACCGAAACATGTATTTTCAATTCTTTATTTTTTTAACTGAAAATACGGATTTTATATCCAGAAAGACGAATCTTCATCAAAACAGTTGAATTTTCAACAAAGTAATCAAATTTTTAACCAAATAGCAGAATTTTCAAATTAAGAGATGGATTCTGGACCAAGAATATAATAAAAGAACTTGGTAATTAAAAAGAATTAAATTTTAACAATAAAATTTGAATTTTAAACTAAAATATATGACTTTTATACCAAATGAATTTTCTACCCAAAAACACAAATGTTTAACAAAAAACTCGGATTTTCGACCAAAAAATCTTTTGATAAAATAGTTAAATTTTCACTAAAATAATCACATTTTCAACTAAATATTAGAATTTTTTAACCAAAAGGGGAGAAAAGATGAATTCTTTCAAACAGGGGTGAAGAGGGAAATGGGAGACACAGTGTGAAGTCTGTGTTTAGATGTATTAATTTTTTTAAAAATTGCTAGTTTTAATTTTTTTTAAGCATTTCAAAAAATTGTTATTTACATTTATATTTTCCATCCCCAAATCACAAATCGTCACAAATCGTCACAAAACCTGTTAACCTCCCTGTCCCCAACAGTGTGACGTTTTTTAATGGCCCCTTATCGTGTTTCTAAGCAATAGGTACAATTGGAAATTATTTTTTTGAATTTTCATCCCTATCACCCCCAAATTGTCTTTAATTCACAAAAAAGTAAACACGTAAAAAAATGATATTTAGAGGTTCCACAAGCCCCATGAAGTTTAAAACGTATATACCATAAGAAAAAAACACGTTTTTGTGAATTTTACTCAAAATCGTCCATATCAGGTGAATTAAGTTGAAAATCAACATTTTTTTCACAATTAGCCATGAGATTCAAATCAAATACTACTTTTTAAATATCGATCCCCAAAAATTTGTTTTAATAGGGTTAAAAACCCATAAATGAAAAATTGAATTTTGCGAGTTTTTTGTGCTGATTATGATTTTTGCGGTTTTTTAAATATATTTTTTTTTATACATAAAGTATAACTTACTATTGATAATTATATATGTGAATAAACTGTTCAAACAATTTATTATTGCTTATAGCAATTTTCTATTAGAATGCCGGTAGAAAGTCGTGGTTTTTGTCAAACATTTCTACTGATTTTCAACGTTTCAGTCAGAGCGAGGCACTAATCAATTAAATGTAACAGAAATCATTTTTCAACCATTTATTACTATTTATAATAAGATTGGTATTCGCTCCTAATATTGACAATTTTTCTAAATAAAATTTACAAAAAAGTCTTTTTTTTCTTTAAAAAAATTTTAAAAACGCATTTATTTTTTTACGGATTTAGAGAAATTTAACGGAGATATGCATGAGAATCCGAAAAAAAAATTTGGACCACCCTAAGGTGCATGCTCTTTATTCATGATACTGTTTTATTATGTACAAAGTTAAATTTTCCAGTCGATAAGATTTTACCGAGGCTTTTCGAGCCTAAAATTTGTATCCTTATTTCCTTGAGCTTACAGCGAAATATTAATCCATGTTGACAAAGAACTTATTCAAACTACCAGCAACGCTTCCCTTTTTTCTATTTTGTGCATATTCTCTTTTGTAAAACATCAACGAGTCCAACGCTACCATTGGCGGAGCTGTTGCATATACATTCTTTCTATCTGCCTCTCATTTTAATGAAACTTTACTGCTTTCCCGACTCAAATTACTATAAAGTCGGGGAACTAGTTTCCAGGAAATACATATTCATAATGCAAATCTTGCAACACAAAAAATTCGATTACTGTGTTCTCATGTCATTTTGTCGCTCATATTTTGTCCCTTCTAGGATAAAGCTGGACCTCATTGGCTTAATAACATTTCTTTCTCATTTTATCAAACAATTTTTGTAAAAAATTTTTTATAGGATTTTACTCTCTTTTATTTTTATGGAAGGTAGAAATTAGCTCTGTTGAATTTTCAATAATTTTTCAAAAATAATTCCATTTCATTTATTTTTATTAATGTTTTTAATGATTTAAATAATTTACATAACGTTTAATACAAAATAAAATTTTTGAATAACTATTTGTTTTTGAAGTTAATTTGTTTGTAAGGTTACATAAATATAATTTTCTTGAGATCCTTAAGAAAATTCAAAAATATTTTTGAAGATTTCAGTTATATCAAGTTGAAATTTCAACAAAAAAGTTAATTTTTAGCCAAAGAAGATGAATTCTCAATGACAAATGTGATACATAATTGATATTTCAACCGAAAAATATTTTTATTTTTAATAACAAATAGTTTGATCAATTCAAAAAGGACGAATTTGCAACAAAATAGTTTAATCCTGAACCAAAAATCTTCACCAGTTACATTGTCAACGGAAGAGATAAATTTTCAACTAAAATTATGAATTCTCAATCAACAAAATTAATTTTTTAACAAAGTAGTCAAATCCTTGGCCAAAAAAAGATGTATTTTCAACCAGTTACATTTTCAATAAAAAAATATGGTATTTTTCCAAAAAAAAAACGAATTTTCTACAAAACAGTTAAATTTCTTAACACCAAAAAATAAATTTTCAACAAAGTAGTTCAAATTTTATCGAAATAGTTGAATTTTTCACCAAGATAGATGAATTATCAACCAAAACTGATTAATTATCAACAAAAAAGCTGAATTTACGACCAAGGAGGTTAATTTTCTGCCAAGAGGACGAATTTTCAATCAAATATGTGAATTTTCGAAAGAAACTTACATTTTCAACCAAAGAGATGAGTTTTAAACTGAAATAATGGATTTTTAATATAAAAGATCAATTTTAACAAATTAGTTAAATTTTTAAGTAAATAGTTCAATTGTCAACCAAGACAGATAAATTTTTAACAAAAAATGTAATAGCTGATATTTCCACTAAAAAATATATTAACTTTAAATCAACAAGAGTTGAATTCATCTGAAAAAGATAAATTCTCAGCAAATTAGATAAATTTTTGACCAAAACAGATTAATTTTCAATCTAAAAAAAAAATATTTATAAAAATAGTTAATTAGTTACCTAATTAATTTTAAATCTCTTAAAAACTCCTAAACACTTTTTAAACTTAATCGAATTTTTTATAAAATTTTTTGATCTTGTGAAATTGCAAAATTTTGTTTTAAAATCATCTATTTTTGCAATTTTCTCTTAAAATTTATTTTTTAAAATAAAAAATCAGTTTAAGTTTTTCCAGAAATCATTATATTTTTTCATTCTTTAGAAACATTTACAATTCTTAAAACGCTTTTTTTTCTTGAAAAATCAACATTTTGTTTTACATTTTTTAAAATCTTCTCTAGATTTAAATTATTTTCGAATCTTTTCAAAAACGTCTAAAAGTTCTTAATATATTTTGAAATAATTGAGTTCTTATAATTTTCTTAAAATCCTGCAGAATTAAAAAAATTGTCTTCAAATTTTCCAGATTCTTTTTTGACATATTTTAAAATTTTCAAAGTTAAAAATAATCTTTTCAAAAAAACTAACTCATTTTAAATTTGTCCAGAACCAGCACGGAAAACGTTTTATCGATAATTTAATTTTTCTGATCTCTTTAAAAGTGTGAAAAGTTTCCAAGTTATAGTGTGGTATAGCAAAATGTTAAGAGCAAAATTATTTCGCAATATTCAACAATGATAAAAATTAAAATGTTTTTCTTTGCCAATAATGTTTAGAAACATTCAGAAATGATTGTTACCAAGAAATAAAATGACTTTTTCGAAGTTTTGATTTAAAAAATTTATAGTGTAAAAAAGTCGTAACAAATCAGGTTCTCGACCAAAAAGTTTCAGATATTTTTGTGATATTTGGTAACTTTTAGAAAACAAGTCCACTTTTGTATTTTTTTAAAAGTAATCGGGCAATGAAAATTCCTTTGAGTTTTTAATAATGTAGGCATCTTTTTCTGAAAAATAAATTATACTGATTACGGAGATAGTAAGAGTGCACCATTCTATGATCGACAATTACCTGATTTATCGAATATCTTTTCTGAGGAATTTCATTACACCTGACATTCCGATCTCGAGGAAAAGCGTCTCTCCTAACTAATATCCGGTTTTCTATCTCGGTGTCGTAATATAGCTTGGTATGTTCAATCATGCCATCCATAATTTTAAAGCGGCTGCTCCATCCTTTCTCAAAATTTATTTTGAACACCTGCTTCAATTGTTTAGTGTTTCGTATCACAAAAAATGAAATATTTTTCAAAACGTAATTAGGGTATCCGCAAAACTTTATTTGAAAAATCCCCCAACTTTTCCCTGACTAATTTTTTATTTTTCCTGATCATTGGTATGTAATGACCTAAATTCTAATTTGGTATCATTTGTAATATGGAATCTTTTATGAATGAAATGACACATTTTTAAATATTAGTTTATAAATTTTTGATTTATTATTCTCAGGGCTGCTATGGCCTAATTTACTTTAAAAAATTAGTCAAAGTAGGCGCCGCATGCCTACAAAAAAGGGTTTCGTAGCCTATTAGGACGTTAATTAAGTCGTTCAAACCTGCCTCTCTCCTACTTTCCCACCCCTTCTCACCTACATTCCACTATTTCCCCATCCCTCACTTCACCCTTCGATCCCATTCCCCAAATTTTCCCTCCTTTCCTCGCTCCCCCAACTAACATTTCTCTTTCCCAGCCCTCACTTCCTCCTCACTACTCACCCTAATTTCTAATAATTTCCCCTACTTTCCTACACTTACAATCACTTTTCCTACTTTCTCTCTCTAATTTGCCCTACATCCCCTCCCCTTATTACCCCTCATCCCCCCTAGTTCCCGTACTTTCACTTCCTTTACTTTTCCTACCCCAACATCTCCTTATTTCGCCTACTTTACCTAATCCTACCCTTATTTCTCCTCAATCCTCCAATTTCTCTCCACGAATTTTCCTCATTTCTCCTACTTTTCCTCCCTTTATTCCCCTCACTTCCTATACTTTCCTTTCCCTCTTATTATTTCTTCTCACTTCACCTCTCTATCCCTCCTTGAAAAAATCAATTTTTTAAACTAAAAATTGATCTATTCTTTTTTTTTGTAAAAATTTATAATATTCAACTAAAAATTCAACTAGTTGCTTAAAAATGGATTATTTTGTTAAAATTCTTCTTTTTTGGTAGAAAATTATTCGTCTTGGTTGAAAATTAAACCATTGGTTCAAAAATTATGTAACTTGTTGAAAAAGGGCCTTTTTTCTAGAAAAACCCTTTTTGTTCAGTTAAAAATTGCTATGGGAATTCGTTTTTTATAGCTAAATTCAACTGCTTTTGATTTAAAATAAAAAAATGTTTCCTGCTCCCTTTCCCCTTTTCACCTTTCCCATTCCTTCTTTTCCCCATTTCCATTTATACTTTCCCTTTTTCCTTTCCCATTCGTCTTTCCCCTTTTCCCCTTTCCCCTATCCATTCCCCCTTCACCCATACATTTCCCCTTCCACTTTCCAATTCCCTCTTTCTCCTTTCCCTTTTTCCTTTGCCATTTGTTATTTCCCCTTTCCCCTTTTTATTCTTTCCCTGGCTTTTTTCCCCTTTTTTCTTTCCCCTTTCCTCTTTATCCCTTTCCCATTTCTCCTTTTCCCCTATCTCCCTTTTCCTTTTCCCTGTTACTCTTTCTTCTTTCCCTTCCTTCTTTCTTTTTCCTTTTTCCTCTTCCCCATTTCTTTATTCCAATTTCCTCTTTTTCCTTTTCTCCTTTTCCCTTTCCTTTTATCCCTTTCCCATTGTCATTTTCCTCTTTTCCCTTTTCCCTTTCCCCTTTCCCATTTACACTTTGCAATTTGCCCTTTCTTCTTTCTCTTTTCTCTTTCCTATTTTTCCCTGTCACCCTTTTCCTATTTCCCAATTCCAATTTCCTCTTTTTCCTTTTTCCTTTTTCTCTTTCCCTTTCTCTTTTTCCCTTTCCCCATTTTATTTGTTCCTTTCCCTCTTTTCTCTTCCCCATTTCCACTTTCTAATTTGCCTCTTTTCCTTTCCCATTTGCCCTTCGCCCTTTTCCTCTTTTCCTCTTTTTCCCTTTCCATTTTCTCTTTTTACTTTTCCCCTGTCCTCTTTTTCCTTTTCCTCTTTTCCTATTTTTCTTTTCCCCTTTCACCTCTATACTTTTCTCCTGTCCCCTTTTCCCTTCTACCCTTTTCCTTTTCCACACACTGTTTTTTTGTTTTATATACATTATCTGGATAAAACTCTCTGCTGTATAAGTAAGGTAAAACCGTGATAACGTGAATATGTAGAGGTGGACACGTAATAGTACGACAGACGAAAAGCTGATAGAAACTGTAAGGGTTCCTGCTCGGGGCTACGAAACCCTAAAAAGTAAAAAAGTTACTTTTTAAAAAAAAAAAGGGACCAAAGTGACTAATATCTTACCCAAAAAGTGACTAATAATAATGTGACTAATGTTCTTCTGAATGTAAAAGAATTCAAAGGAATTCGATTCATAAGACTTTAAGACAATTTAAGTTAAATTTAAAATAATTCAAACGAATTAAAAACATTTTTGAAAATCCGAAAAGTTCAATGATTTCAGTAAAATTTGAAGTGAAAGAGAATTGAAAACAATTCAAAAATATGCAGAAATGCATTGAATTCAGTAAATTGAAAATAATATTAGAAAAATGTAGGTAATTCAGAATTGCAAACAATATTTTTAAATCTTTTAAAATCATTCAAACCCTACAAAATTTCTCTTTCATTGTGAATAACATCTTTGAAATGCATTAATATTATAAAAATTCGTAAAATTCTATGAAATCTGATTATATTCTCCGAAATCCTCAAAAATTGAATTTCAGGATCTTGTTTAGGACCCTGAAAGCTATTAAAATCTCATTAAATCATTGAAATCTTCAAGAATCTGATAAAATCCCTTGGAATTTTTTTTCAATAACTTGAAACCTGTGCCATCTTGTAAACCCGTTGCATAATTTCTAAAATTCTAGAGAATTCTTCACAATCGCATAAAATTTGTTTTTAATCACTTAAAATTCTTAGAGATCCCTTTAAATTGTTTAAATCTCTCAAAATTGTCTTAGAACCTTTAAAACACCATACAATATTTTAAAGTCTTTAAACTAAAAATTGTTTAACTTTTAATGTTGCCCAATTTTAAACTTGAATATTAATTGCTTGTGAATTTTCTGTTTTTAATATTAACTACAAAGAATTATTTAATTTAAATCTCTGCATTAGATATTTCTAAAAGCTTTGTTTCAAATCGTTACCCTCAAAAGCTTCAGATTAAGAAATCGTTTAATTATTTATCCTTAAAAAACATGTTCATAAAAATTGCTCTAAGTAATTTATATCTCAAAGTGGCTTTTTCTTTTATAAGAAACTGTTACTTTTTTACAGTTTGGTCTTCTTTTTGACTAAGGTAACCAGTACAATGGTTGTCCATCCCCTAATGATTGTCCAACTTATTTAAATATGCTTATTATATAAAAGAATAATCAGAAATAAAATTACTTAAAAATAGTGCAAAAACGTAATGATTGTGCATAATGTTTAAAAAACAAATGAATAATATTCTTGCAAGAACTCATGCAAAATTATTGGAACTTTTTATAGACTATGTATACAATTTTGCCACTTTTCTCACAAATAATGAATGGAAATCATGTCAAAAACAGTTTTTAGCCCTTGCCAATCATTATACGATTTAAAGGCTGATCACCATTCTTTTAAAATTAGTAATCTATAACTTGGTGTGGCCAACGAGGTGGCTAGTAACTGCATTTCAGTACATTTCAGTGGCCAATCATACAATCATTGGCCTATGCTAATTACTATGTCTCCGTGTCCAATCATTGTGTTTTTTAAAAATTATTGTTGATTTCTTTAAATATAAATTATTTACTGCTTTTAATGCTGAACTTACTATAGTAATTTGAATCTTTATGAAATTTATTATCGATCTGTGTACTTTAGAATTTTTTTAGACGCATATAGTATTTTCTTCTAATTTTTATACTGGAAAAATTCTTTAAGTGGCCAATTATTGTACCGATTACGCTATTTCTAACAAAAAAAGTAACTATGCTTCCTTTAATGCCACAAAGCAGTTCGAATCATAATTTTTTTCATCCCCATTTCCTCCGATCGAAATTACATTTCCGTTAAGTTTTAACGATCTCAGTCTTAATAATTGGAGATTAAAGAAAAGGTCAAATAAATGATCTCTTACATTAAATAAAGTATTCCATTAAAGTGATTTAAGTAAGTCTTCAGTTTGAATTTTCGATTTTCAAATGATAAACTTCTCAAGGGCCAATTTAATTTCTTCTTCGTATTTTCAAACAAGATGGTAGAAGTAAACTTTTAAGAAAGTTTGTTTTGGATTAACGGACGAATAGGAAATACTATCAAGGATAAAGTATCTCAATCGAAACTTTGCCTTCAATTAATTATAGAACTTTTCTGAAAAGGATGAGTAGACGAGATGGGACAGCCTTGGTTTCAAGATGAACATATGCCGGGTTTTAATCTTTTTATCCTTTCAAGTTTTACAAAAAGGACCACAGCTTTGAGTTAACCTTTGTACCATGCCTTATTGAAGATCTTTTTTCTTCCTATCTTTTTTAATGTTACCGTACAGCTTCTTACGTCGCTACCAGAAAGGTCAAAGGTACAAGACTTTAAACCGCTTTGTGGTTGACGTTGGATAGGAGAATAGGATCAATCAATTCTCCAAAAGCACTATTCGCTTCATTTGTTGAGGCATTACCCATCGAGTTCAAATAAATAATAAAAAAAGCGAACAATCTACCGTATCGTCGTTGCACACTCGGTTAAGTGGAGAGAAAAAAGCTGTCAACATTTATTTTTCCGTTTTCTGCCCCATATTCTGGCTGAAATGGATCGTAAATATCGTTCAAATACCATTGGAAATAGATTAAGGACATGGAAGATCAGTGCGAGTAGAGGAAATATCATATTTTTCGTATTTTGAATATTGAATGTCAAGCAAGGCGGCCGGAAAACTTCATCTTAAAAATTCACTGATTTTTCCCTGTCCAA
Source organism: Amphibolips quercusostensackenii (assembly GCA_032357855.1). Lineage (NCBI taxonomy): Eukaryota > Metazoa > Arthropoda > Insecta > Hymenoptera > Cynipidae > Amphibolips > Amphibolips quercusostensackenii. The sequence continues at coordinate 49,298,686 of JAUELO010000179.1, read as the reverse complement.
TTTTTCCTAACTATACATATTTAAAGACCAGTATTTTGATCTTGTAAATTTTTTAGCATAGAATATTTTATAAATGGCTTAGGACAATATTTAAGATTTGATTTAAAAAATTGTAATGTTATTATTAAATTTTGGACAAACTAATATAATTTTTAAATAAATAGATAAATTTTTAACCAAATACCTGAATTTTCTACCTACAAAGATGAATTTTCAACCAAATAGTCCAATTTTCAAAACAAAAAAGATTAAAATTCAACAAAAACCAGTTTTAATTTCATTTACAAACAGTTGAACTTTTAAGCAAAAGACACGCATTTAAAAAAAATAGTTAGACTTTTATCTTGCAAAGATGAATTTTCGATTAAATAGTCAATTTTTAAATAAAAATACGATTAACTTTTAACCAAAAATAGTTGTCCTGTTCACCAAATAGCTAAATTTCCAAGTCAAAGAGACGAATTTTTCAGAAGACAGTTGAATTTTCAACAAAAATATAAATTCTCAACGGAAAAAGTAATAATTTATATTTTAACAAATAAAAAAAAGAATTTCAAACAAAGCACTTCGATTTTCATCTGAAGAGTTAAATTTTAAACAAGATAATAAAATTTCCAACAAAAAATTTGAATTTTAACCTACGAAGCTAAATTTTGAACTAAAATGCAATATTTAATATTTCAACCAAAAAAGATGACATTTCTACCAAACGTAACAAATTTCAAGG
>JAUELO010000179.1:49200060-49213142 GCA_032357855.1 Amphibolips quercusostensackenii | reverse complement strand
TTTTACAAAATAAAACAAAATATCCTAAATGGCAGGTTGGTGTAGCAGATCAGGTACTCCCTAACCTCAATTTTTGGACAGTGCCTTCTATTTCGTGAAACTTGAAGGTCGTTAATAGACAAAGGAATGGGGCACGACTAAGAAAATAGATTTTACACTTGAGAAATATTACTATTCAGACCATTATCACTTACCTTTACGTTTAGAATATTTTTATCCAAAAAGTCGTATGCAGTTGCAGTCCCACATATGCTAACCTTCCTGATGGCTGATATTTTCACCTAACCTAGCCTAGCATTATTTCATTTAAACTTTACGTGTTTCCTTACAGAGTTATATTTTATTGTAGAAAAAGAATTTTTTGTTTAGAGCAGTTCAGACAGCCCTGGATGTTTACGTTTCGATTACACAGATTTCGTAACAATGATTGCAGGCAACCCCCGACACAGTTACTTTCATCCTACAAAGCATGTATTATTCTATTTCTAGGTGACAATGATTCCCTTGCTTATTTTCTCGTTATTCATGTTTTACAGCTCCAAAAACACTTGATGAAGAACTGCAAAAAATATTGCCAGAAATAACGCGCAAATAAGTCAGCACTATCAGAGCCCGACCTTATCAACTGTGCATGTATCAAAAAGCATTATTATTGATAGTGCATATTCATTTATTTTAAATCGACCCGCGCTTCTCTGCACATGCGCAGTTGAAAGAGTTGCTAAAGAGCAAGCTCAGCGATACAAGGCCAGGCAACAAATCAACGTCGCTTGCTAAATATCTACTGCGTAATTGCGATGGAGGTGGGGACCACTCGACTCTTCTGATAAACGGTCCAGTATGTTTCTAGGACCTTTAAATAAATGAAATTTTACTGTGGTTCGAATTGTTCGCCGACTAATAGAGCAGAGGGGATTTTAAAATTTATTTTAAAAAGATAGCTAAACATTTTTTTCTGATGTGCGGCGCACATTGAACTTCTTTAGCTTTCAGCGTTTTCTTTATCGAGCGGATTTTGATCAACAAAGAACTTCCAGTGAGAAAGTTGCTACAACTGTAAAAAAGAGTTTTCTAGAAAATTTTTTTCCAATCGAATTGATATTTAAGAAATGATTGATGTCTAAAGTCGGAAGTAGAAGAAGGACGATGTGCACCAAGCATTAGAAAGAAATTAATAATAAGTTTTTTTTAATATATTTTAAAATTCCTTTAGCTTTATCAATTGTAGGACATTTTGAAATACATTCCCTGAAAATTTCATTGGGACATTCCAAAATCTGACTTAGCACGAGTTGAAGTGAAAAACGAATAAAAATCGATTTTTCCAAATAAGTCAGGTTTTTTGTTTGAATTAAAGAACTAAGCAAGCTACAACTTTTTGTCTAGAGAAAAAAGGTGCGCAATAAAATTCTTTATCTTGGAATAGTCTTTGAAAATTGAAATTCGAAAATGTTTCAAAAAGGCCTTAAGGGGTCTTCTCACTCCAGGCTAAATAATTTTATGTGCCCTTCTTTGATCTGACAGCTTAATTAGAAACAGTAAATTTGTAGGGAACTTTTTCTTTAAGAAAAAAACCTTAAGTTACAACAATCTAAGCTTTTTTCAAATTGATAAAAATCACAGTAAGAACAAATTTATTTACAAAACTACTAATGATAAAATAATTATTTTCGTAATTTTTAAACATTTTTTGTGATATATTATAATTTTTGTATCATACAAAATTACTGATATTTTTTTTCAATTATTAAAATCATAAAAAACTCAATTTTGCAGTGACCTCATTTTTGGTACGACACCTATCTTTTTATATCTGGGTTCCCGATTCAGCAGCGATCCTGGTGAGCCAATTCAAAATAACAAAATTACAGTTGTCACTTTTAACAATTAATTTTAAAAGGGAATATTAACGTGGAGTAAGAATAGTCAGTTCATAAAGCACAAGATCTTAGAGAACTACTTGCTTTATTTGTTTGTTTTTTGTACAAAAATTGTGATTTAAACATGTAATACTCTAAAACACTTCGTGATTGGGTTTTTGTTGGCTAATGGACAATCCGCGAGTTCTTCTGGGGTTAATACTTCAACGGCGCCGCTAGCCATGTTTATTTTCACACGAGATGGCAAATTAAAAAAAGGATCAAATTTATATATTCCACGAAGAACCGTTTGTCTGCTTGATGTTTTTTCCAATATTGCAAAAATGTCACCACTGGGCGTTGATAATACTATTTGTTGTTCGGTTGGCATGGGTATAAAGGCACGATTTATGGTTCTCAATTGAATTGGTTGATCGGGAGGAAACATGTATTTTTGAATTTCAAATACCCGTCTGGGATTGTTAAGAGGAATAAGTCGAATGAATTTAAGTTCTTCTATTTTAAATCCAAGTATCTGAGAAAAAGTTGTACTCGCAGGAGGAGACCTAGACCTGGCACGAAGAGATGTCTCGGCAGGTGGTGGAGATCCGAAAGAAGAACCAGGTATGGCAAGAGAAAGAGTCGTGTTTGGAGAATGTCTGTCAGAAGAAGAAGCAAGCGATCTAGAACGAAGAACACCAGGATTATGGTTGCCATCAGGTGCATAGTTAGACTGTGAACTTAACTCTGTAACAAGAAATAGAGGTTTACATTTTTTTTATATACACAATGTTACTTCGTTATACCATGGGTTGTTAATACGATTGTGATAACTGTCAATTTAGTTGTCAACATAGTTGTCAACACATTAAAAACTGGAGTTTCTTTTAGAACCCATTTTTTCTAGCAAGGGAAAGCTGCAATAAGAAGGAACTTCTCTTGATGAAAAGGAATTCAAAATGATAAATTCTTTCAAGGAAACCCAAAGTGTTAATGAAGTGTTATAAAAATAATGCACATAAGATGTGACAGTTTTCAAGGTTATGTTAAAACTCCGACGTTTTCAACTGCACATGTACCTTAAAGCGCAGACCTATTTAAAATGATATAATATGCACTTGAAATATTGTGTTATATTAAATTATTTTATGTAGTGAAGCATTTCTATCCATTGATCTAAACTATTTTAAAATAATAAAAAACTTATGTTAATATTTATTTGTGTGATTATTCTTAGTATTGTTGCATTTTCATCATTTATGATTGAGAAAGTATTAGAATTGACGGAAAATTCACACCCTAGTTTTTTAACGAATCTCCACGTTTCAAGACACCCTGAAAACAAAGATCGAGTTTTGTCGATGGCGTCTGTCTGTCTGTCCGTCCGTAAACACGATAACTCTCGAAAAAATGAGCGGATCAAATCGAGCTATAGCAAATTTTTCTGGGTTCTAAAAGAAAGAACAAGTTTGTTAACCAGGATTTCTTGACCAACGGCTATGGTTTCATTCATCGAAAGTGCTATCCAAAAATCGAATATTCCGTTTTCACGACAAACGGAGACAGATATGTAAAAAGAATGTGAAAGAGAAATTCAAGACCTTTAAAATATCTACATTTTTTGTCTCAACCATTTTTCGATAGGACTTAATTTTTTTTTTAATGCATCGAAAATGAACAAATCTAAATATCTAATTTTAAGTCAAACGACGACAGATAAGTAAAAATGTGCTACAAAAGAATTTAATCTTTTTAAAAGACCTACAGTTTTTCTTGTAACCATTTTTTATAAGACTTGATATTTTCGTTGTAATTTTCAAAAATACTATAAAAAAATCGAAAATTATAATTTTCAGCCAAACGACAGAAAATATAGAAAAAAGTTCTCATAAGTAATTGTAGCTTTTAAAAAGTCCTAAAAAATTTTTTCAACCTATTTTTCGATAGGACTTATCATTACGGTTTTATTTATCGAAAATATTATAAAAAAAATAAAAAATGCAAATTTTGAGCCAAACGTCGTGAGATACGAGAAAAAGTTTTGAAGAGCAATTGTAGCTTCTCAAGAGTCCTAAAAAATTCAATTTAAACATTTTTCTAAAGTTCTTTTTATTTTGGTATTATTTATTTAAAAAACTATAGGAAAATTTAAATTTAAAATCTTAAACCAAACGATAGAACATGCGAAAAATAATTTTGAAAAGCAGTTATAGCTTTTGAAAAGTCCTACAAAATTTCTTTAAACCATTTTTTGATAAGACTTGTGATTTTGATTTTTATCAATTTTTATCAAAAGTACTATTGAGAATATCCAAAATTCAAATTTCGAACTAAGCGGCGCGAGATACGGAAAAAAAATTTAAACAAGGAATTGCAGCCTCTGAAAAGTTCGACAAAATGTATTCAAATAACTTTTCGATAGGACTTATCAGTTCGATTTTATTCATCAAAAATACTTCACAAATAGTCGACAACTCAAATTTTGAGCCAAATGGCGCGAAATATTGATTTCAGCGTTTATAAATTCCTACAACATTTCTTAAAGAAATATTTTGACGAAAATCCTCGTTTTTAATTTATTCACCAAAATTCATATGCAAAAATCGAAGATTCTAATATAACGCCAAAAGACGCGAGATACGTAAAAAGTCTAAAAGAAGGCTTGTATGATATCTTGTTTTATTCATCAAAAATAATATGATGTCAAAAATCCTATTATAGCTCTTTATTGTTGAGGTAATCTAGAAAAAATCGAGCGCGTAGGGCGAGTGTCACGATGAGAATGTGTACCTCAAAGCCTATAGAGCTTTGAGCAATTTAATCTTTAACATCTTTAACTATTCTTAATTACGTAGAAAATTCTGAATATGAAGTGCATACATATACTAGGACCTAAAAGAGATGTTTCTGATAAAGTTTCATTTAAGCATTCCAAGTGCAAAGAATAAATATTCGAGCACAAAGCGCGAGATCCGACAGGCGCGTGCCCTAGGCGCGCTCAAACTTTCGAGCCACGCGCGTAGTGCGCAATGAAAATGTTCCCAGGTAGTGGGCAGATTTTTCATTTAAAAAAGTAAAGATAAGCTTTCCGTAAACGAAACAAAAAATGTACGTGAAAGAAATTTTAACTTAAGAAGAGTTACGTTCTTTTTGATTCAAAAGAATTTAAAAGAATGTGATGGAATTTATAAAAATTTTATTACCGATTAATTTTAGCCAATTAAGGATTAAAAATAAATAAATAAATGCAAAGAGTTAAATGTATTTCAAGTAAATCGAAAGTAATATTAAGAAAATAAGAAGGATTTAATGAAATTCATAAAAATTTAAGGTGAGCTTTTGAAAAATTTAACTAATTTGAACACAACATTTAAAAAATGCATTGCATTTATTCAACTTAGAATGAATTTAAGAAAATTTTAAGGAAATTTAAAAGAATTTGATAAAATGCCTAAGTATTTAAAGTGAGTTTCAAAGACTTTAAGTTGAATTAAAAATCCAAATGAATGAAAAAAAAGAATACAAAATATTCCATTAATTTCAGTGAAATTGGGGTGCATTCAAAATAATTTAATGGAATTTAAGAGAATTCGATATGAATTCATAAGAAATAAATAAAATAAAAAAATAATTGAAATAAATATGAAAAAATAAAAAAAAAACAAAAAAATTTGTCAAATTCAGACCAATGGAGGTGTATAGAATTAGTTAATAAGAATCTGATGAGTGAAGTAATGTTTTTATTTAAAATCGGAGTATAGTGACTTTATCTGATAATAGAGGATCCGAAGATTAAATGATAACTAAAATACTTTGAATAAGTATATTTAAAGTCAAAAAGGACAAGATGAAAATTAATCAATTAAAGGTTCCTCAAAAGTTAAAAAATGTTATAGACTTTCCAAATTATCCATACTAAATTGATAAACTTTTTAATTTCTCATCAACTACTTTCTTGTCATAAGTTAATTAATAAAACCTGATTGATTAAGAAACTAAACGAGAGTAAAAAATTAAAAACTCGTAGGTGCTCCAAACTTTACAACGACTGAGCGCATTTTCAAAAAGTTGTTATACTCCGAATCAAAACTAAAAGTAACTTCTTGGTGGGGAATTATTTACCCATTTGATTTTAAAGTCTGCAAAAAGAAAAATTGAGAGTTGCTGATGAGCCCTTGAATTGTATTTGAGTGCTTAATGTCAGGAATATCTCTGCAGAAAGTTAAGGGTGTTATTTATGATAACGGCTGTATAAAATTATGCATAAATGGAGTGAGTTGAAGAAGATATGAACTCGGGAAGAAAGAGAGCGAACTCGAGTGGCTGCTTTCATTATGGCGGGGCCATCGTTCTTAATTATTCATTCGGGTATGGCGCATAAGATATAGGTTACAGCATAGAACACGCTACCATGCCACTGGCAGTGTGTCATTAATCTTCGGCAGACCTCTCTTCCTTTAGAGCTTTCCACGTCTCTACACCCTCACCTACCCATATGCCTTTGCGCATCTGTCCCAGCCAGTAGCAACCAGTCCGAAATGCAATATCAGAAAGTACATGAAAAATAATCATCCTTTTTCATTCATCCTCGATCATTGTGGATAATAAATGAATTATGGACGATTCATCATGAATAAGTCGTGGATCGATTAAATGAATCATGAAAAGATTGAATTAATCATGGAATGATTGAATGAATCGTGGATGAATAATTATGAATCGTAGATAAATGATTATGAATCGTGAATAAATCATCATGAATTGTGAATGAATCGTGGATCATGAATGAATCTCGGATGAATCGTACATCATGAATCATGGATGAATCGTTGATAATGAATAAATTATGGACGACTTGTCACGAATCAATCGCGGAAAGATTGAATGAATCGTAAAAGAATTGTAAATAATAAATCGTGGAACGATGGAACAAGTCGTGAAACGATTGTATGAATCGTGGAAAGATTGAATAAATCGTGAAACGAATTAATGAATCGTGGATCATAAATTATCTACGGATGAATAGTGGATTATGAATCGTGGATGAGTCGTGGATATTAATCAATGGTGGTCGATTAATCATGAATGAATCGTAGAATGATTGCATAAATCATGAATGGATTGAGGATCATAAATCGTGAATTATAAAGACAATCGTGTAACGACTGAATGAATCGTGGAAAGATTGAATAAATCGTGAAACGATTAAATGAATCGTGGATCATAAATGGATCTCGGATAAATCGTGTATCATGAATGAATCTCGGATGAATCTTATATGAATCGTGGATCATAAATCGTAGATAATGAATGAATTATAAGCGATTCATCACGAATAAATCGTAGAACCATTGAATAAATCGTGGATGAATTGTGAATCATGAATTTCGGATCATGAATTGTCAATCCTGAATTATAGATCATGAATTATGGATCAGGAATCGTGGATCATAAATCACTTGTGGAACGATTGCATAATTCGTGGAACGATTAAGCAAATAGTGGAACGATTCAATTAATCGTAGAACGTTCGAATAAATCGTTTGAAGATTCATCATGAATCGAGGATAAATCGTAGATCATGAATGAATTTCGGATAAATCGTGGATCATTAATCATGTATGAATCGTTGACATCGAATGAATTATGGACGATTTATCACGAATGAATTGAAAAACGAATGAATAAATCGTGGATGAATTGTGGATCCTGAATTGTGGATCATGAATTTCGGGTCATAATCGTGGATCATAACAATAATCATGAAACGAATTAATAAATCGTCAAAAGATTAAATAAATCGTGGAACGATTTCATTAATCGTGGAACGATGGAATCAATCGTGGAAAGATTGAATGAATCATGAAACGATTGAATGAAATGTGGATCATGAATGAACCTTGGATGTGTTGTGGATCATGAAGCGTGAATAAATCGTAAATAATGGATCAATTATGGACGATTCATCACGAATGAATCCTAGAGTAAACGAATAAATCATGTATGAATTGTAGATCATGAATCGTGGATCATAAATTAATCGTTAAACGATTAAATGAATTCTCGATCATGAATGAACCTTGAATGTATTGAGGATCATGAATCGTAAATGAATCGTAAATAATAGATGAATTAAGGACGATTCATCACGAATGAATCCTAGAACGATTATACAAATCATGTATGGATTGTAGATCATGAATCATAGATCATAAATTAATCTTTGAACGATTGAATGAATCGTAGAACGTTTGAATAAATCGTCGACGATTGATTATGAATCGTGGGTCATGAATAAATCTCGGATGAATCTCAGATATATCGTGTATTATGAATCGTGGATAAATCGTTGATATCGAATGAATTATCGACAATTCATCACGAATGAATCGTGGAACGAATGAATTAATCATAAATGAATTTCTTATTACGAATTGTGGATCATGAATCGTTGATCATACAAATAATTGTGGAACGATTGAATGAATCGCGAAACGATTAAATAAATCGTAGAACGATTGCATTAATCATGGAACAATTAAATAAATCGTGGATGTATCTTAGATCGTGTATTAATATCGGATGAATCGTGGATCATAAATCGTGGATGAGTCGCTGATATTGAATGAATTATGGACGATTTATCACGAATAAATCGTGAAAAAATAAATTCACCTTTCCCCAACTCGCGAAAAATAATCCCTTAAGACACATCATAATGTTCTTACAACAAAATTTTTTTAACTTTTCATCCTGAATTATTCACCAAATGTTACATTCTTCTTATTAAAAAAAAAATATTTTTTGAGGTCTTTTCTGATTATAATAAAATTGAAATGAAAAATTTATGCGTAAATTATATAACGATGTTTACTATACAAATATGGAAAATAATGCCCTTAAAATAAATTTTTCCCCTTCTTACTCTTAATAATTCACAAAACACTACATTTTCTATCTTCAAAACTTTTTATATCAATATATAGTATATAAGTATATTGAAATAATTTTTTTTAATAAGATAGGTGATGTAATTTTTCAATCCTTTAGGACACTTTAAGGGCCTTGCTCTACCTCTAAACATTTTTTGTATAAAAAAATGAGAAATTTTTGTTCACTAAATAACATAAAATGAGGAGGCAGGAGATTTTTAAAGCTTTTCAGTGATTTCATGACATTTCAAGGAATTTTAAAGATTTCAAGAGGTTACAAATGTTTAAGAAATTTCTTATACAATTTTTCAACATATATGAACTCTTCAAAGATCTTTTTAAATCTTCTCGAGAAACCTAGGGAATTTATATTAATAATATTGACGGAAAACTCTTTTTCGGTTTCAAATTCAACATTTTTGTTGGAAATTAGTCTCTTCGGGTTGTAAATTGATCTTTTTTAGTACAAATATAATCATTTTTTATTGAAATTGCAACTGTTTTGCTTAAAATTCAAATATTTTTTGGTTAAGGATATATATATATATATATATATATATATATATTAGCTATTATATTTGCTGTTAACAATTTATCTTTCTTGGTGGAAAAGTTAATGTTAGGTGAAGATAAATTTTTCTGGATAAAAATGTAACTATTTTTTGCAAAAGCGTCTTTTTTGGTATACAATTTATCTTTTTGGTTGAGAATTCATCTTTTTGGTTGAGGATTCAACTATCTTGTTAAAAATTCGTTCTTTTCTTTAAATTCAACTGTGTTCAGAAATAAAATCTTTTTTAAAAATATTATTTATTATATGTTTCGTTGAGAATCCATAATTTTTTCATTGAAAATACAACTTATTGATTGACAGTTGAACTATTTTGTTCAAAAGTCATTTTTATTTGTTTGAAGATTTATTATTTGAATTGAAAATTCGTCTTTTTTGGCAGAAATTTAATCTTCTTGGTAGGAAATTCATCTAATAGGTTGAAAATTCAATTACTTAGTTGAAAAATAACTATTTTGTTTTGAAAATTTATCTTCCTTGGGTGGATTCAACTGTTTTTTCTTTAATAAAAATGTTTTGTACTGAAATATCAACTATTATATTTTTTGTTTTCAAAACCCTTCTTGAATTTGCTGAAGAATCTTAGAAAAATTATATTTATATAACCTTAATAAAAAAATGAACCTAAAAAATAAATAGTTATTCGAGAACTGTATTTTGTATTAAAAATCATTTTTCGTCCCAAATCGAAAAACTACACGCACGTAGTGCGTGAGTGATGATGCTCGTATACTCAACTTCCGATATAAGAACCCCCAGCTTACGATATTCCTAGTACTGATGGCCTTCACAGTTTGGTATTGAGAGAAACCCCGGGGCCGAAAGAGAGGCGGTGCGCGGCTAAGCGTGGCTAGCAGTTTAAAGGCTGCATTCTCAGCGCATTAGTTGCATCAGGTTGCATCAGGTTGCATGAGGTTGCATCAGGTTGAGTCATGCGTCCAAATACAACAGAAATGATTAATGCGGCGCTGCCTTACCACATTTGGATTATCTTTATTTAGGAACAAGGCCACTGCAAGACATGCCCGAAACCGTTCTCATATAGGAAGTTGATGTATTTGTAAATCTGGCAGTCATTTGCTGGTAAAGATTCTTGATAGAAATAAAATGCACTATTGATAAATAAAATTGACTATATTTAGATAAACGATTATAACATTCACTACATGAAAATTCAATATTTATTATAACATTCACTACATGAAAATTTAATTTAATGAATAAATAAAATGATTAATAAACATGTTTTTGACATTTTAAAAACATTATCACGAATATACACTAGTCGCTATCTCATTCTTCAGTCAAAGCTTACTTTTAATATGTTTTATTTGATAAAAACAGTCGGATTAGGGTACGTAAACACTTTATAGGAATTAAATTGACTTTTATATCGCATTTGAAGGTTAACATTTGGGTAAAAGATAAAATTAACAGCTCATGTCATAGGTAGTCGTATTATCATTGGAAGGCAGTGAATAAGCTGTTTGATACATCAAACCCACATATTTCTTTGACTCGATATAATTTTATCATTACGAAGATATTATATTTTATCCAAAGCCGGAAATAAGTATCAGAAATTGGGCAATGCTATTATAGACTAGCTTGAATGTTGTCTCTGAATCTGCCTGGGTCTAGGATTGGGTGAAACAGGCCGCGAGCCTGGTGAGGTAGAGCGTAAGCGCATGTGCGTAGGCGGGCGTTGGAGTGAAGAAGTAGGCGATATCTGAGGTGATGACGTGGGCGATTGACGGGGTGAAGACAGGGGCGTAGGAAAATGCACGAATTCATCATAATAATATTCTTGTTGTTCTGGTGACATTGCAAACATCCGTCCATCACTAAGTCTTATAAACACCTGCCGCATTCGAATATCATATATTGGATGAATATTTTCACCGATACATATTCCAATAACAATCACATCATTATCTGTTGCTACATCATAATTAAGTCCATCAAATAGTGGTAGGATACGACCATATCCATCTCCGTAATAAGAAACTCCAAAATCAGTAACATCTGTTAATTCCGTTTCGACTCTAGGGACAGACGTCGAACCTAATTCTACAAGAAGAAATACCCGTGCAGAAATTTGTCCGTGGCGCCAATCGGGATCAGGTCTGGCAAGCCCTAGTACGGCATAAAACACCGCCCTCTACCGGGTTCTGTTCTGTCGGATGGATTATTATCTGACGGGGCCCACGTTTGGTTGGCGTTTTATGCCAAGTTAGCGCCAGGCCAGGCAATATCTGCACTGTTAGAAATAGATTTCTCCAAAGAGAAAGTTTATAAATGTACTAAAATGATTTCAAGTCTAAAAATCAGCATTGGTAAAAATGATTTATATCGAGGAACATATTCCCAATATTAGTTCCTTCTGCTGTATGGTTCATTTCAAACCTTGAATGATTTTCTATCAAATTCAGTGGTACATTTCTATTTTAAAGATTTAATTGAGGGTTCAAAAAATTGTTATTTGTAGAAACAATATTTCTTAAATAAAATTTTCTCAATAAAAACGTACGAAAGAGAATGGTAGAGAATTTTTCAAGGCACAAAATAAGCCCTGAAGCATTTAAATCAAAAAAGCATTGCTACTTTTGCCTAAAGCAAAAGAAAAAACATGAAATTCTAAGAAATTATTTTTAAATAAACAATTCTAACCGAAAATATTTTTTTTCAACTGTTAGCTTTCAGTTCTCTTTTGAAATTATAGTTAAAATTTACAGTGGGAATATTTTTCTTTATTTCATCAATCATTTATAACAATCATCTTTTTTAAACTTGAGATAAGTTTAGTACAAATAAATTATTTTAAAAATATCTTTTCAAAAGAAGCTTACAAACGTGACCATTCTATTTTTTGTCCTTTGAGTCGGTTGCGGTCTATTTTTTTAAAACTTTGAATACTTAAGTGTAATTTATAGGGCAGAGTTTTTGTACTGATTTATCGAATAAATGTAGGTGCATTATAAAATAGAAAAGAACTCCATTTCTATCATTCAGGCCTCGGACTCGCTTTCAAGATTGAAAATAGTGTAAATAGTGTCTTAATTTTAAAACAATAGTATCATAACATTTTTTAAGCTTAAAAGATGAGCTCTAATGTTCATTTAAGGGTGTTGGTTACATCCGAATTTAAATTTTTTTATAGGTACGGCACTGTCTCCATATATATTTTTTCCAAATTATTTGAGATCGAAAAAAGGAAAACTTGACAAATATCCGGGGTCTTGCAAGATCCTGAGATCAATAAAATGTTGAAAAATGAACCCTTTTGCTTAAAAATGATTACTTTTACAAAAAAATATAAATTTTCCCAAAGGGCGGATAGCAGACAACAGCATTTGAACGGCAAAAATCGTTCGCAAATTTATTTTTTTACTCACAATCCAGATATCATAGAAGCATTCTCGGGTCTCACATTGTATTCAAAAACCCACGTCTTGTTGATGGTGAACCTAAACTTTGCGAATTACGTCGCGAAATGGAGAAAAACTCCGACAAAATTGACATGCCCTGTGTTTGTGAAGACCATGAGACTGTAGTTGTAAAAGCAAAGCAAACAAGGTATGCAGAACAACTGTCAAATCCGATTGCGCTCTGAAATTTATAGTTGGGTAAACTGATAAACTTAGAATTTATAAATAAATTTGCAGAGGGCCTAATTTCAAAATTTCAGAATTCGAAATTTGGTGGTTTCGAAATTTATGT
>JAUELO010000179.1:49187654-49198676 GCA_032357855.1 Amphibolips quercusostensackenii | reverse complement strand
TTTCAAAATTTCAGAATTCGAAATTTGGTAATTTTCAAATTTATAGCTGAGTTACTTGATAAATTTATATTTTATAAAGAAAAGTTGACACTTGACAGTTTTTTTAATTGGAATTGTTATTGTGCAAAATTTGGTAATTTCAAAATTGGAAATAAATTTGCAAAGAATCCAGTTATTATTTCAATTTTGGTAAATTTGTGAATTTACATACAATTATGAATTGGTTTATCTATAAAATTAGTAAATTTGCAGATGGCATCTACAAAAAATATTTCAATATTATTAGACAATTTTATTTACATTTTTATTTTTACTTTCCAAATGATAACTGCCTTATCTTTGGTTGAGACTCGAGGTCTGGACTCGCGGTCGATAAGGAAGGGCCCTCCGATGCCGTGCATGACAATGTGCCGTTTGGAGGGCGATCGAATTCGACAGCTAGTCTGCATGCCTTGTTTGCTTTGCTCTTACAGTTCCAGTCTCATGGTCTTCACACGCACAGGGCATGTCAATTTTGTCGAAGTTTTTCGCCATTTCGCGACGTATTTTGCGAAGTTTAGCTTACCATAATCAAGACATAAATCTGCGAATATAATGTGAGATCCGATAATACTTTTACGGTGTCTTAGTTGTAAGTAAAAAAATTAATTTGCGAACGGCTTTCGCCGTTTAAGTGCTGTTTCTGCTATCCGCCTTTTCGGAAAATTTACATTTTTCATAAAAATATTCATTTGGTCGAAAAATTAAGCTATGTAGTAAAAAAGTTTTAAAAACGGAAATAATCTAAAACTTATTAAACTAAAATAAAATTTTGTTGTTTTTGAAAACTTATGTATTTTGTTGAATATTTGTCTTTTTTGGTAGAACATTAATCTTCTTGGTTAAAAATTCAACTATTTAGTTAAAAATGTATATATATTGTTAAAAAAGCGTCTTTGTTGGGAGAAAATCAATTGTTTTAGTTAAAAAAAAAAATTTTGTTAATAATTCGACTTTTAAATTAAATACTACTGTTTGTATGTTAAATCGAAACTTTTTTTTTTAATTTCAACTATTATATTTCCCGTTTAAAATTCGTTTTCATAGGTACTTTAAGTTCTTTAAGGTTCATTTGTTTTTGTTGAAAATTCCTAAATTTAGTTTAAAATTATTTTTTGTTGATGTTAAAAATTAATTTTTTTTTCACTGATATTAATTTATTTGATTAAATATCCAACTGATTAGTTGTAAATTAACTTTTTTGTTGAAAACTCAAATTCCCGGGATGATAATTCAACTGTTTTTTATCGTAAAATCATTTTTTTTACTTAAAAATACAACAGTTTGTTATAAAATTTAACTATTTGGTACAAAATGACACTGTTTTGTAGAAAAATGCCTTTTTCATTAAAAATTAATGCTCCTTAAGGAAAATTTAATTACTCAATTTTTATTTGAAAATTAGTATATTTTGGTTTAAAACTTAAACTTTTTTGTAAAAAATTTTTAAAAACGAAAAAAAAATGCTTTAACTATTTGCTTCGCAAGTGAAGTATTTTGTTGAGACTTTACCTTTTATGATAAAACGATAAACTTCCTGGTCAATAATTCATCTTTTTAGTTGGAGTTTTAACTATTAGTTGAACTGTTTTGTTAAAACCTTATCTTCACAACTTAAAAATTTTACATTTTGGATGAATTTTTTTTTCTTCATAGATTGAAAAATCTTTCTTGGTCAAAATTCGTCTTTCCAAATTGAAAATTTATTTCTTTTGATAGAAAGTTTATCTTGTTTGGTCAAAATGCAATTATTAGAACGTTATTTTTGATGCACACCTAAATAAATTCACACATAAAATTTAGTCGGAAAAATTACGTAAACTTTACGTGATTTTTAACAGCACCTGAAGACAATTAATTATCATGAGCCAATTAGCGAAAAAGTTAAAAAATATTTTGCAAGGGAAAGTTAAAAAATAGTAGCATCAGCGAACAATCGCGAGAAAAGAGTGTCTTTAGTGTTATTTTTTAGAAATTGTAAAAAATATTGTCAATGCTTAAAAAAATGTTCGAGTTTTAACCAATTTTAATTTTTCATGGCAGATGTATTTACAAGTCCTAACGTTTGATACGTGATGTAAGCAAAAGTAGTTTTATCACTAAAATAATAGACAAAAATTGTATATTTTTCTTCCGATTTTTCTACACTTTCCCAATTTAAAAAATAATTTTAAAATGAAAAATAAATCATTTGACAAGCTTTCTCGATAAATTAAGTCAAAAAATGTATAATTATTTACTAAATATATCGATATAAGATACTCGAGTATCAAAACCTAAAAAAAGCCACAACATACTCATTTTTAGATGAGATACAATGAAATTACAATTGGACAATTTTAAAGAGAAAAAAAATTCTTACTGCAATTCAAAATGCACTTAAAGTTGTAGACATTCTATTATATTATTATATTTACCAATCGAATCAAGAAAAATCGCTAAGACGAGCAGGCCACCAATGACAATCTTCATTTCGTCAACAGCGAGTGCTACTATAATGTATATGCTAAAAGATTCTTCATTAGATAACATATTGTATACAGTTAGCGTTATCTTTTACATCGGACTAATCTTAATTTTTTAGATATTTGTATTTCATAAAGTGAATTGTATTTTGCAATGGAAAGATCAACAAGTTAAATTACCACTTACAATGTAACGTTTAATTGTTCAGCCTTCACCGAGGCAGATATATGTTCCAGAATTTATTTTTAAAAACGTGATGAATATATGCGTAGGATAGTGTAATATCTACAACTATTCTATAAGTACATACTCCTAGAACGGTTAAAATACATTAATAATTATATTTTAAATCCCATTTTTTGACATTGTAAAAAATTTTTTTTTTAGAAAAGTATTCTATTTAAAAAATTTGAAAACAATTTTGATAAAAATCCTTTAGTTTTAATTACAGAGACTCATCATATTTTTTTAGACCTCATAAACAGTTTTCAGACTTTCAAATATTGCTAATTTCTTAAAAATATTCCTAATTTACAATTTTTTACTATCTAAAAAAAGGTTAAAGACTAAGTCAAAAATCGTTTTCATGTCCAAAAACAATGATTAATTTTTTTACGTCAAAACAAAGCATTGAATAATGAAAATTTTTATGTAAAAAATCTGTATGCTAAGTTTTGCAACCCATTTGACATAATGATTTAAAAGTGCTTAAAAAATCACGCAAAAACAAAAGACGCTTTAAAGATAAAATTTCAAACTTTATAATTTTTAATGCTTTAACTGAGACGAAAAAGTATAAATTTCAGGATCAGTAATATATAAGTGAAAATCAAAATTCATTATTCATATTAATCACAATAAATGTTAAAATAATCCTAGATGCTCAAAATATCAAAAAATAAAATGCCATTATCAGAATTCTTCATGATACAATTAATTTAAAAAATAATTACAAGAATACAATTCTTATTCTATTGAATTTTTTAAGCCCTTATTTTGTATATAATATTTACAAAAGCAAACTCATATTTATTATTATTTCAAAGATTTTGAGGGATTAGAAATGTAAAAAAATGTAGTGGGAAATTTATGGGATTTCGATAGATCTAAATTGAAATTTTTATGTTATTTATATAAATTTCAAAAAATTTCACAAAAATTAAGGGTGTTTGTAACATTTCAACGATTTAAACAGATTTTTGAGAACATCACAGGATTTGAAAAATTCTATGCAATTGTAAAGAATTTCCATGAACTTTGAAAGATTTGGAAGTATTTTATATGGAATTCATAAAATTTTAGGATACTCAAAAAGATTTTAAGATTGCAGAAAATTTCCAGCGTTTTCAAATATTTTAAAGGATTTTTAAAAAAATTTCGAAGAATTTCAAGGGGCTTTATTAGATTTTTTAGGCTGCCGGATGGCATAGTGGGTGAGGTTCACTTTGCTGTGCAAAGAGGACCGCATCATTCACTGTGCGATGAGGTACGCCCAGCACCTGTGAGGTATATTTTCAGAACGTGGGAAGCAATAAAATGCACTGAGATCTATATACTCGGTGAAGATGACCGAATGCAGCGTACTGTCCTGAGAGCAAACACGGGTGTGGCACAATAGGCTTCATAGCCTGAGCGCCAGGGGGGACCTCACACCCCCGCCCACATTAAAAACAAAACAATAAACTAAAAATAAATAGAATATACACGGAAAAAATTAGTCATCGAAACTTTCCTTGACTGTCGTCGACTTTAGGATACGCCAAAAGTTTTTAAATGTTTTATAAACTTTTTTTAAATCTGAAGTACTTTTCGTGAACAATTCTAAAACAGTTTTCGACATTTTTATTGACTCTCAATATCTTGACCAAGTGAAGAAAAGTTTTGACAACTGTTTGAGAATTCTTTACGAAAAGAACTTCAGATTAAATAGAAAGTTTATAAAACATTTGAAAACTTTTAAAGCATCGTAAAGTCGATGACAGTCAAGGAAAGTTTTGACGACTAATTATTTCCGGGTAGGGTATTGCGAGAAAATAGGCTTAATAAAATTTAGTAATAAAACATATTATTTCTCTGTAGACAAGCGTATAATATTTTCAGCGATATGATATTGTTAAGTGTTTGATTTCGATCCATATTTTTAGTAGGTCAAAAACTCACTGACGCCTTTCTTAAAAAATCTTAATTTTTCTAACTTTTAATAAGATTTTAATTATTTTATCAAGATGGAATATTTTAAAAGTCTCACCTTTGGTCCCTAATCCTTAAGACTTACTAACGTTTTCGCTAAAATATCGCTTTATATTTAAAAATTTTAGCGGTCAATATTTTTAAATCTGTTCTGGAATAATTGGTGTGTCTGGGAAAAATATTTATAATACCAATATCTACGAGGGTTTCGATAAATTTATTTCAGGACACGAAATATTCATCGATTTGATATAAATCACTTCTCCTTCCCGCGTCCTTCTAAATCCTTGATACATTTTCCAGGATACGAAAATCTCTTGCAGAGGTATTGGAAAGAAAATTTAAAATCCAAACTAAACCTTTTCTGGAATCGATTAATGTAGAGTTTTTATATTCACATTTACAATTCTAATTTATTTATTCGTGTGATTTAAGTCATTAAAAACGTCTCCTAGTTTCTCTTAAATCTAATATAATCTTACTTAGAGAGAAATATCCTATATAAAGAATAATTAAAACAGTGAATTTATAATTATGTTTTTATGCTAAGATGTTGAAGTTATAAAATTAAAATTTTATTATGAATATGCGGAACTTAAGAAAAATGAAAATGATCAGAAACGAATTTTCTAGACTAATTCAATACATATTTCTACATAAAATATAGATCCATTAATTGCTCAATCAAAGAAATTATATTTTATTATTTTTCAATATATACTTTTTAAAAAATCGTGAATAAGAGTCTTGCACACATTGCTATTGAAAACCTGATTGATTGCGTACTGAATGAATATGACTTTTAGTGGCTGTTTTTAGTTTGTTTTTAATTTCACACTTTATTACCGTATTAAATATTTCGAATTTTCCGCACTATCAATTTATTTAATTAAAATTTCCAAATAAATCATTTTATTTCATGATAAAATTAATTTACGTATATTTCTAATGATTTTTGTTAAAAAAAAAACAAATTTAATTTTAAACGATATTTGAATTACTTTCAAATACTTTTAATTATTCAAAAAGATATTAAGAAGTTCAAAAAGTT
Organism: Amphibolips quercusostensackenii; assembly: GCA_032357855.1. NCBI lineage: Eukaryota > Metazoa > Arthropoda > Insecta > Hymenoptera > Cynipidae > Amphibolips > Amphibolips quercusostensackenii. The sequence continues at coordinate 49,192,930 of JAUELO010000179.1, read as the reverse complement.
TTAAATGATTCAAAATGATTTAAATATTTGAAAAATTTCATGATATTTCTAGTAAGTTGTAGATTTTTAGAGATTTCAAAATAAGAAGCTTTTTTAAACTTTAAATGGTTCCAGGATATTGAAAAATGTTACTGAGATTCCTTGAAAAGTTGCAAACGATCTTTTATTTTGAAAAATTAATTTTAAGGGAAAATTCAGAAAAATTTAAAAAGATTTTTTAAAACTTCAAAAAAGAATGTAGGAGATTTTTAGGCAACATTTTTCAATTTTGCCTGATTACAAAATTTTAGAAAAAATTAAATAAAGTTGAAGAGATATTTAGAACTTTTAAAAAGATTAAAAAATATTTTCAAATTTGAAAACACTCAAGCAAATTTAAAACCAAATTTAACAAAAATGTTAGGAACAATTTGAATCACTTTTAAAAATATTTAAAAGGATAAGATTTATTTACATATTAACAAATAATGAAAAAAGTTTTAAAGATTTGAAAAATGTCTTGAAAATGTAGATTTTTAAGAATTTTATAATACAATTTTGAGGCTTATTAAGGCATTTGAAAAGATTCAAGGTGAGAAACAAATTTTCTTCAGATTTCCGAAAAAATTTTAAACGATTTTTAAGTTTGAAAAACTAATTTCAAGAGAATAGCTGAAAAAATTTTAAACCTTTAAAACATTTTCGAAATTTTCAAAAAGTATCTGGCAGATTTTAAGATAATTTTGTGTAAAAAATTTCCAAAAAAGTCTCAAAGATTTAAAGACAATTTTTTTAATTAAAAAAATCTTTTTGAGGATACACTTATTTTGTCGAAGAATTATCTTTTTCGATACATGAAACTATTTTTAATGCAAAATAAAAATATTTTTCTTTTGAAATATCAACTTTTGTATTTTTCTTTGATAATTTAGCTTTTTTGTCTGAAAATTCAACTGCTTTGTTCAAAGTTAAATTGCTTTGTTATAAATCCAGTTTTCAATTAAAAAAAAATCATTTCACCTATAGATCCATCTTTTTAATTAAAAATGTAACTATTTTGGTTGAAAATTAATCTTTTTTTGTTAAAAATTATCTATTTTTGTTGAGAATTCGACTATTTTGTTAAAAATTTGTATTTTTTGGATAAGTTCAAAAGTTTTTTATTTAAAATTAAAATATTTTTTGAATGAAATGTTAACTATTGCATTTTTCGTTTACAATTGATTTTTTTTGGTTGAAAAATTAACTCTTTAGTTGAAAATGTATTACGTTGAAAATTCGCTTTTTTGTAGAAAATTGATCTATTTATATAAAAATTACATCTCTTAGTTTAAAATTAACTTTTTTTATTGAAAATTGCCATTTTTCCTTTGCAAAATTAAACTTTTTTGTAGAAAATTTGTCTCTTTTGATAAAAATGTAATATTTTTTGGTGGAGGATTTACCTATTTTGCGGAAAATTCGTCTTTTTTTGACAAATTCATCTATTTTTTTATTTAAATTAAAATCTATTTTGTTGAAATATCAATTACACATTACATTTTTTGTTAAGTATCCATCTTGTTCGGTTAAAAATTCACCTGTTTGGTTGAAAACTATCTTTTTTTTGAAATAGTAATTTGCAATATCTAAAATCTTCAGAAATGATTTTAAATTTTCTCAAGCATCGTAGAAGAATAAAATTTGTATCAATAACTTAAAAAGCAAGCTAAAAATACTTGTTTTCTTGTTCTCAAATTTTAGAATCTTATTTTAGCTCAAATTCAATTGTTGAAAACTTTGAAACAGTCACTCAAATTTTTTTATTTTCATTAAAAATTCTTTTTTCCTCAAATCGAAAAACTGCACCCGAGGCAAGCGATGCAAGAAGCCTCAAACACTTGCATGTCCTATGAAAAACCAAGAATTCTTTAATTCTACAAGGATTTTTTTCAACAATATCTGTATGAGTTCTCTTAAATGCGCAAGAAAATGATTTTTTGAAGAACTAAATTGTTATGAACAATTGGGACATTATCATAAAAAAATCTATTAGCCTGAAAATAGTTTCAAGCACACTATTAGATTTACAAAAAGACCCCTAGGAGTCTTGTTAATTCCTGAAAAAATAACTATGAATGCACTATGAAAGATAATATCACTGCTAACTCAAACAAACTATTCACATAGTCAAGAATTAATTAATTAAACATTGTTTTCTTTCTCTGGACGCATAATACATATCAAAAAAGCATGTGCATGTATATTTAAAATTTTGGACATTCATTCAAAAGAAACTAATAGTCCTATAAAAAAATAAAGGCTATCGTTGGATTCGCCTTAATCATATCTCTAGGAGTTTTTAATGACGCAAATAAAAATGTTAACAATTTTAATATTCATAATATTTATAATTTTTTGAAGCAATAATGCAACAACACCTAAACAAAAATATAACAAAAAAACGTTCTTTATAGTTTATGTCATACAAATAATTTTTAAACAGAGTAAAAACTCTAATTTAAACATTGTTTTCATCTCCTCCGTTCTCACAGCATACCAAAAAAGCATGTGCATACAGATTTAAAATTTAAGACATTTATTCAAAAGAAACTAATAGTCATATCAAAAAATTAGTGTTTTAAAAAATTGAAACTATTATAAACATTTTATTTGTTTTCTAAATATGATTGAAAAAACTTCTAGAGTTATGGCTAAGACAAATCAGAAGATACCGTTAGTTTTTTGTATGACTATTAGTTTCTTTTAAATAAATGTCCAAAAATTCAAATCTATATGTACGTGCTTTTTTAGCATGTAGTGAGAATAAAGGGGATTAAAATAATGTTTAAATTAGTGTTTTTACATTATTATAAATTTATTTGTATTCCATGAATTTCAAAAAACGTTTATCAGTTGTCATTTATGTTTGATTGTTATATTATTATTTTGAAAAATTATAAATATTATAGTTGTTTACAATTTTTTGTGTGATTGAAAAAGTCCTGATGTTATGGCTCAAACGAATCCAACGATATGCTTAGTTTTTGTATAGGACTATTATTTTTTTTTTAAATCAATTTGCAAAACATAAAATCTATAAGCACATGTTTTTTAGTTTACAGTGAGAATGGACGAAATGAAAACAGTTTTTAAATTAGAGTTGTTAGTTAAAAAAAACTATTTTTGGACTGATAGATTTGCTTAGAATAATTTTCGAATAGTGTAATTTTAGATCAAACAGTAGCATTTACAACCAAATTGTTGAACTTTCAAGTAAAGAGACAAATTTTTAACAAAATAGTTAAACTTTTTATTAAGTATTGAATTTTTAACCAAATGGTGGAATTTTCAAGCAAACGAGATTGAACTTCAACCACAAACAGTTGCAGTTTTAAACAAATAGTATAATCATAAAGCCAAAAAGACAAACTTCTCAGAAGAAAATACGAATTTATAACAAAATAGTTACAATTTTAACCACATAGTTAAATTTTCAACTTAAAAAGACGAATCTTTAACCAAACAGTTAAATTTTCGACAACAAAAATTAATTACACAGTCATACAAAAAAAAGTTGAATTTTCGACAAACTCGGATTTAGCGGCTCAGAATACATTGAAATTGATTAGCCCAGTCCGTCGGAGATTTAATTTTTTTTGTAGCTATGTCATCAACCAAAAAGTAACCTTTACAATCACATAGTTGAACTTTCAGCGAAAGGAATATATTTTCAAAAAATATTCAAACCTTCATCCTTTATTTTTCAAACAAGCATAAGAATTCTAAACTGAAAATTTGACAGTAGACTTCAAAATTAAACAGAATTAACGTTCAATCAAAAATAGTTGGATTTTCTTCTTGGGTTCTGTTAATTCAGTTCGTGGTTGAAGCCCAAAAAGGAAAAAAAAAGTAAAAAGAGCGGAATAAGAAAAGTGTATGAAGTCTGTATTCAGGCACTTTACTTGTAAGATAAAATCAATAATTTTCATTTTTTTAAGTGTGCCATAGTTTTTAAACGACCCCTAGGAAATGCTTGGGAGACACTAAATTTAAACCCCTGAATAGCAGCAACAAAAATTAAAATCAAAAGTTTGATTAAATTTGGAATATTACTTAAAATCAAACGACTTGATGAAATCCTAAAATCGTTATCAATTGTTGTATAATCTCTGTTTGTAATAATTTGCAGACATTGTATAAAGTCGAATTTCAATTGGGGAATTTAAAGTCTTTGTGTCGTGATACCCAGTTATATTGTTTTCTCAATAAGTTACGACACCCAGACGCAATGAATATGAAAGCGGCCGATCATAAATTTGCTTTGCAACTATATGGGAAGATTATACGCGGAGTTTTTTGTATTCTTTTTTATACGACACACAGTATCGCGAGCCCGAGATTTAAATTTAATGCCTATCTACCGTGGGATGGCGAATTGAACAAAATGCGAAATGTCATCCTTTTTGAGAGGACGCTTTCGTACCATGACGTTGCGATCTCCCGACATCTAGTTAATAGAATTTTCTTTTTAATTTGTTGATTAATTATTCCCTATTTACACACATTAATAGTTAACTAGCTTATTAAATGTTCGTGTGGGTCCACTTAACAATAATTAGCAATTTTTAACTAAAAGATTTTCAAAGTTGAATAGTGCACGGAGAAAAATATTTCGAGAAACTTTACCAAACTCAGTTGGGTGAACTTGGGACATATGGAAATTTTGATCAAGTTTCATTTCTAGTTTGGCACAACGCAATTCGGTAATACTACATTCACAAACATGAAAGTGTAACAAACTAATACGAATATCTTCTAAACTGTACTTTAATTAATACTGTGCTTGGTAGTTGACATTTTCATGCAGATAATTGTAAAAAATATGAAACGTTAGATGAAGATTACTGAACAGTTAAGTAAAACGCGGTCGAGTCCTCCGTAAAAAATATTAGTGTGTTTACAGAAAAGGCTTGAAGGAATCACTGACGCTCGAGAAACCTTAACTGACAGTTTGGTAAACCGTAAGCTTCTGTGAATAAAAAAAAAAACTTATACACAGCCAATAGCATACACTCACATACGCATTAGTCAGTCACAGCCAATCAGAATACAATTTTATCACAAAAACACTGAAGACGCCTACGGCTACTCAAACACATATAATTTACATATAAATAAACCTAATATTATACTACACATATAAGACGCTTTTGGCAAAACTACGCGGACGCACGCTTCACGCTAAGAGGTAAAATTTGAAACTTTCTTATATACTAACTAGAGCAATGCTTTCAGCACTTGTGAGAAACGACTAG
>JAUELO010000179.1:48995651-49006491 GCA_032357855.1 Amphibolips quercusostensackenii | reverse complement strand
ATAAAATATATTAATATTATAGGCCATTCGATTCGTGTCAAACCAAATAATCTTTTCTTTTCTTGCATCAATTTTGAATCATGTTAATAGAAAAAGTTTTACTATAAAAAACTGATTTTCAAAATTTTATAGTGTTAAAAAAATGCAATGAATATTTTTAGAAATCCCTTGGTCAGTTTCAAGATATTACCGATGAAAATAAGCCCTTTAAATTCAATCAATTTATTTGCAACCGTTTTCAAGTTATTGTGTTCACAAAAAAGTGTGACATTCACACATGCAATATCACACACACAAACAAACACACACACGCACACGCATATCCGGGCAAATTCTTAGAACTTTGTATTAGACATTTTTAAATTCAGTAATGTTTAATTGAAAGAATTAAAATTTTTTGGGGAATTTTTCCATAACAATGCTTCCTTTATGAGGAACAAGAAATAATTCGTTTCTCTCATAGGATTCTATTAATTTAGTTCGTAACGAACAAGTTCAATTTATAAACAAAAAATATATTTTTTCAAGTAAAAATTATATGAATAAAATTTTTATTAAAAAAAATTACCAAAAGATTAATTTTTAACAAAAGAGTTTTATTTCTAACTAGGTAACAGTTAAATTACAGAAAAGAGATACCTTTTTAATTAAATGGTTGAATTTTTTTGACAGAGAGACAAATTTTCTAGAAAAAAGTTGAATTTTTATCACAAAAGTATTAATGTTCAACGAGAAAGTTTAATTTTTGAATTCAAAAGATAAATTTCCAACAAAAAATGGAATAGTAAAATTATCAGTTAAAAAAAAATGTCTCAAGGTGAAAACAGGAATTTTCAACGAAGTAGTTCATTTTTAACAAGGTTTTTGAACTTTTAACAAAAAAACATGGGCTTTCAACAACTAAAAAATTGTATTTAAAGTAAAAAACAGTTAAATTTAACTAAAAAAGACGAATTTTGAACAAAATAGTTTAATCTTCAAACTACAAAGCTGAATTTTCAACAAATCGGCTGAGAATTTTTTAATAAAAAACATTAAACTTTAACAAAAAACAGTTATGTTTTCAACAGAATAGTTGAATTTGCTAGACGAGAAGGCGAAATTTTTAAAACAAAGTTGAACTTTCAACCATGATGATTTGTCTACCAAAAAAGCTGTACTTTAAATCGATAAGGATGAAGTTTCTATATAAACAGACGAAAGTGTAACAAAACAGATGAATTTTCTCCCAAAAAATATTACTTTTTAAGAAAATAGTTGAATTATTAATAAAATAATTTTATTTAAACTAAACAATAGAAGTTTTAACTACAAGAGAGAAATTCTAAGTCAAAAATATAATAACAGACTTTTAAATGAAAAATATTTATCTTGCAATCAAAAATGGTTAGATTTTCTGAATGCGTTCTATCAATACAGCACGCATTTAAGCTAAAAAACAAGAAAAAGGGGAAATAGAGCAAGTTTCTTCAAAACCCGTGAAAAAAAGAAATTCTTTAAAAAAGGAAATAAAGTAAAGTAATTACTTTTTGTCGGTCGAAAAGAAATCTTTTTAAAAAGAGCGCCATTTCTGTATTCAATTTTCGCCTATGATAACAATTCTATTTGCGCTTCGATATTTTTCACCCTATTTTTCTCTTTTATTTGCTGCTCGCCCCTTTTCAGTCTCTATTACGTACTTCGCGGTGGAAGAGAGGTCAGATATTGAACCCAATGAACTCTCTATATAGATCACATCACCCCACTACACAAACTAATTTCCTGTCGTTAACCACCTCAAGAAGAGAAGACGAATTCAATCTGTTAGCTGCTTCTTCCTTACCCTTGCCCCAGCGCAAATAGACATCACGAAACTACCAGCTTCCATATTTTCATCCGGTTTTGAGATCATTCCGGTAATTTGAAATACGAGATAAACCAGGCAATTTCCTCCATTTGATTTTTCTTTAAAGTTCATTGATGGTAGATATGATTTAATAAAGAGAATCTTGCACATTTGATCTATTGAGGTAAATGTCCCAGTTTGGGCGAGTATAAGGATTTGTGCGGCGTATTTTGCTAGTAAAAGTGTTTAAATCTTATGAATCAAGAAAAGTTTCTAATATCGCACAGTTTGAACATTTTTTCATCAATATTTTGTCTGCTCATCGATATAAAAAAATTTTTTTATTGAATAATGGAGAATATTTCATTCTGTTCCGATGAACCTATTTGGGCGAATAAATTTTTTCTCTGGCCCAGTTTGGGCGACTAGAATGTCCTAGTTTGGGCGAGCGACGCTATATTTTATTTCCTACAGTGGACACATATCGTCCTCTTCTATTACATATGAAATTCTATTGTTGTCTCTTTCTCGAAAGATAACATTTCAATGACGCCGCACGTTTCTCGCCTGATCAGGCACAAGGAATCACGCTTTTCCGAATAGGGCAGAACAAATTTCTCTCACATTGTCATTGTAATCGTTTCCCGCACATTTCAATCAATTATTCAACACAAATATATATTAAAAATAAGCTTCATGACACCAGAAACTTTAAGCATTGAGATGGTGTGCTTGTTATCTAAAAAACGCATAATATTTATGTAACCCTGTTGTTTGTAAACACTCGCCCAAACTCCTTCTATCGTTTTTTTTGCCCGTATTAAAGAGGCAGAAAATATACGAATTATGCATTAACTTTGAGCTATATTGACAAGCCCATGCGAAAGAATTATAATTATTACTTATTTTTCAATGAAACACTCGCAGCATTAATTTTTCAAGCACTGTTTAGCAAAAAACAAGGCATCGTGTCAACTTCCGAACTACCAAGCCGAGAGCAATGTTATGTTCAATCGGTCGCAGATGGCGACAGGCTTGACTATATAACGTTTAAACAATAGTAATATATAATACAATGACTATAAAACCAGTATCAAAAATATATATAATCCATTTCAAAATGTGACTAAACTATTGTTAGTGTCATTACCTGTAAGGTTGACACAGATTTACCTTGAGTATCTGAGCATCCGCCCAAACTTGGTCACTCGACCAAACTGGGACATTTACCTTATAACTATTTTCAGAAAACAGTCCACTTGAACTTCAGTAGAGAATTGCAGGCTATTTTATACATTTTAAAAAAAATTAAATATTTCATAACTTCAAGGTAAAATATATGTGAATAATTGCAAAAGTGATTTTGACTTCACAGCCCAGGATGCTTTTAAAACAGGGGAAATAGGGTGATTTTTCAATAAAATACAGGAATAATGGGCGAATAAATTCTTTTGAAAAACGTTAATGTAAGTATCATATTCCTAAGATTTTAAGTTGAAATAGATTGCATTTTAAAAAAACAAGTGAAAATATTAACTCTGAAGTTAATTTTCTACCAAGAAAGATAAATTTATAGCTTAATGATTGTATTTTTAACAAAACAGATGCACTTAAAACCAAATGTTTTAATTTCTAAGAAAAAAGATTTGAATTTAAAACAAAAAGTGGAATTTTTACCCAAATAAAAAAAATTTGAAAAAAATAAATTCAACCGAAAACAGTTAAATTTTTATCTGAATAGTGGAATTTTCGAGACAAAAAGGCGAATCTTTTAGAAGACAGTTGATTTTTAAACTGGAAGAGATAAGTTTTTAAATCATAAGGATGAATTTTCCATACGAAAATTTAAATTTTTAACAGAATAATTACATTTTTAACCATATAGTAAAATTTTTAACCAAAAGCGATGAATCCTGGACCAAAAATCTAACAGTAGGCTTTTTATTTTCAAAGTATTAAGCATTAATGAAAAAAGATGATTTTTCAACCAAAAAAGAGGAGTTTTAACCAAAAGATGAATAGGCAATTCGAAAGAACAGATTTTTTATCTAAAAAAACAAATCTTCAACAAAGCAGTTGAATTTTCAACAACATAATTCAATTCTTAATTAAATTGTAGAGTTTGTCACCAAAAAGAGATTAATTCTGGACTCTAAATCCAATAGTAGACTTTTCAATAAAACATTATTAAGTATAAACCAAAAAAGATGAATTTTCAACCAAAAAAGAGGGCTTTTCTATTAAAATATGAGTGGTCAATTCAAAAGGACAAATTTTTTCATCTAGAAAAACTAATTTTCAACAAAACATTCAAATTTTCAACAAAATAAATAAATTTTTAAACAAACTGTAGAATTTTTCGACAAAAGATATAATTTCTAGACCAAAAATCTAATAATAGACTTTTCAATAAAAAAGAATGAACAATCAATTATAAACGATGAATTTTGAAACAAAAAAGATGAATTTTCTACCAAATGACGAATTTTTAATTCAGAGGGGCGTATTTTCTACCTAGGAAAACAAACCCTCAACAATTTAGTTGAATTTTCGACAAAATAATTTAATTTTCAACCAAAACAGATCAATTCTGGACTTAAATTATGATAGTAGATTTTTTAATTAAAAATTATTGACACTTAACCATAACAGATGAATTTTCAACAAAAAAAGATGAAACAAAATAGTTGATTTTCAACCAATTAGTTGAATTTTCAACTACAATTATAATTTTTGAACTGTAATAGTATAATTTCAAGTTTAAGAACTTAATTTTAAACCATAAGAAAAACCCATTTTCAACTTAATAGTTCATTTTTCAACCATAGGTAAAAATTTTCCTCTAAAATGATGATTAATAATTTTAAAAAACAAATTTTGAACAAAGGGGTACAACATACAATCGAATATTTGAATTTTCAACCAAAAAAATTAGTTCACAACAAAAAGATTTTTATTTTAAACAAAAACAGTTAAATTTAACCAAGAAAAATGACTTATCTACCAAAACATGAACTTTTAATCCAAAAGGATGAATTATTTATTCGCAGACGAATATTCAACAAAACTGTGGAATTTTGCACCGGAAAATATGAAATTTTAACAACACAGTTAAATTTTTAAATACAGAAGATAAATTTTCAAACAAAAACTAAACTGTTAAATTTTCATAAAAAATAATAATTTCAACCACATCTTCAACCGAAGTTATTTATTTTTAACTGTAAAGGTTTAATTTTTAGATTAAAAAATTTAATTTACAACCACTAAAAGGTATAAAAAGATATAAATAAAAAAAACATATAAATTTTCAACTAAATTTATAAATAATCATCAGAAAAAATATTTCTAAATAAGGAGGTTCAGCTTTCAACATTTATGAAATAGTTCATTTTCAACCAAGTATGTAATTGAATTTCTACCAAAAATTATGAATTTCTGAATGTAATAATATAATATAGAGTTAACAAAATCAAAGTTGAACAAAATAGTTTGATTCTTACCAACAGATATACATTTTCAACCAAACTGATAAATAAAATAATCTAAAAGAATGAATCGTGAACAAAGGGGCTTAAGTTTCAACAAAGTATGTACTTGAAATTTTAAACAAAAAAGATGAATTCTCAACCAAGAATGTTTTCATTTCAAATAAAAACAGTTGAGTTCAACCAAAATGATGAATATTCTACTAAAAGGTAAACTTTCAATTCAAGAGTACGAAATATCTATTTAAAAAGATATATATTTAACAGAACAGTGAAATTTTTATCCAAAAAAATGATCTTTTAACAACATACTTGAATTTACAGCAAATTAATTCAATTTTCAATTTCAATTAACTTTTAACCAAAAAGATTAATTTTGTACCAAATAGTAGATCTTTTAACCAAAAAAGATGAATTCTAAACCACAAATATATTAGTAGACATTTTAATGAAAAATAATTCAATTTATATAATAAATCACGTTCTTAGAAACACTGTTCAGAAATTATAATTACTCAAGAAAATCAATTTGTTTTACATAATTCCACAGAAGAAAAATTTTAAATAAGAGAAATATGTTTTGATATTTGCGCTTTTCTGATCCAGGATTTAAAATGTAGATTTTTTATTTTTGACGGGAAATCATCCTTTAATGTAGGCGCTATATGTATTCGGTAATATTATACTTTTATAAACCCAAAATGTCCGGAAGTGGGTGCTTTTTAAATTTGAAGACAAAATATGAAACATGTGAGCTTATGGCACATTTTAAATTAGAATTATTTTTTTTTAAGAAGCAGTTTCATTTAAGAAGCATTTGAAGTATTAAAGGAACATTAATTTTTGAACAAAAAATTACCTTCAAAACCTTGAGTATAAAATCATCTTCGATTTTTTAACAGTATTCAATAAAATTTCTATATAATAAGTTACTGATTGAATAAAAAAGTGCAAATTTCTGCCCCAGAATAACTAACACACTTTCCTAAAGCAGGAAAACCTAGTATTTTGGATATATTTTTAATTAAGAATATAAGCAATTTCAAGAAACCAAAGTCGTTGCAAATGTTGAACTAGAAGCATAGTCTAGTTGTTTTATGCTTAAATTCTACAAAAATTTGCGTAATTACTGATGAAATTAACAATCAAAGTAAAGCTAAATAAAGAAGATTTAAAAAATAGATTCAAATACAGAGCAAAATTTTACGATTTATACAAGAAATGACATTGAAAAATTAAACGAATTCAGTCATTGTTCGCAAGGCAGCTCAAAACAATATGCCGAAAACATATACTTTTATCTCTTTTATACCTATTCCGGCAAATTAACATAATTATAAAAAATAAAAAAAAATTTAGAAAGGAGTTAAAGAATAATTATAAAACAAAGTTATCCCTTATGCGCAGAAAGTTGTGTCTGATGAATTAAAAGTATGGAATTCTAAATATTGTATTAAAAGAATCAAAAGTGTAAAGCATTTGATGGTTCACTATGGAAAGTTATTGAAATCTATGAAAAGTCTAAAACTGAGATGCCTTTGATTACTGAAAAAAGTACATATAATGATGAAGATTAAGTTAAAGCAATTGCTAATAATCAATTAGAATTATATTGTAAACAAAATGAAAAAATGAAAATATATTACCACAACAAAAAAGTTTTCAATATAGTTAATAAATATATAAAAGATACTAAAACAATTCTTTCACAAGTTGAAACCAACATCACTCACAGAAGTCATGTTTTATTTTACTACTCTTGAAAATTTTTGAATTAAAAAGATCTATTTCCAACCAAAAATAGTGTAGTTGAATTTTCATTCAAGAAAATTAATTTTCAATACAGAAACACTTTTCTACAAACCAGTTGAATTTCCAACTCCAGAATATGAATTTTCAACAAAAACGGTTATTTTGAAACAATCAGTTGAATTTTTAACAGAACAATTAAATTTTAAGTTAAAAAAAATTTTTAGTAAAAGCAATAAAATTTTTAACCAAGATTATGAATCTTCAAACAGAAAAAATTAACCTTTAGGAAAGTAGTTCAACTTTTAACAAAGTAATTAAATACTCAATCTGAAAAGATATATTTTTTAACGCAAAATGTAATATTTGATATTTTACAACAAAATATTTCTATTTGAAATGAAAAACATTTAGATTTAACCAATAAAAATGAACTTTTAACAAAATACTGGAATTCTTGACTGAAAATTATTAATTTTAAGCCAAACACTTGAATTGTTGAACAAAAAATTTATTTTCTACCAAAAAAGATAGTTTTAAAAAAATATATAAATTTGTAACGAAATAGTTACATTTCATACCAAATTGTTAAATTTTTAAACCAGAAATACAATTTTTCTACAAAGCAGTTGAATTTTCAGTAAAATAGTTCATTTTTAACGAAAACGAATGAATTTGTATTAAGACAGTGGCAATTTTAACAGAAAAAGATGAAATTTCTACACCAAGAGATACATTTTCAAACATACAAATTTTGTAGTCAAGAAAGATGAAAAAATTTTATAATCAAATTGATGAATTTTCAAGCCAAAAAGACGAGTGTTTCACGAAATAGTTGAATTTTTAACCAGATGTATCAATTTTGAACAAAATTGTTGAATTTTCAACAAAGTAATTCAATGTTGAACTAAATAATAAAGTTTTTAACTAAAAAAGATGAATTCTTAACCAAATCCCATTAATGTAATTACTAAGGCTGTGTCTAGTCGTCCTGGAAAATTGGGGGAGTTGAAGAAGGGTATAGGCTAGTCGTCCCGAATTTTCGGGACGACTAGCCAAGCGTATGAAAAATATTGGACTAGTCTTCCGGAATTTCGGGACGACGAGACACTTCAAATTAGTAAATCAGAAAAATCATGAAAAATTATTTATAGTAATTCAATGAAAAATTACAAATAATATCTAATGCAAATAACAAGAAATTATCTACTTTTAATTAGAGGTCAATTATTTACTTCTTAGTAAATGGCTAAATGTATGTAATTCAACATGCTCATTTGAACTCTAAGCACACCTTTTTCCTGAAATATAATAAATTTTACTATTTTAAATTGTAATTGGTGCAAAGAAAATTGTGAATTCAGCCATTTCACTTTGTGATAATAATAATAAAAATAAGGAACTGTCTATGGTTACGGAATTTTCCGTAATGGTAGCCCGGAACAATCCGGAAAAGGGGTGAAAGTTACGGGAACTCCCATAACCATAGCAAGTGCGTACAAATAATAGCAATACTATCCTTTTATCTATTTCGTGACGGAATTGCAAAATAAAAAAACTTTGCCCGCTGCGGAAGCACATTCTCATCGCGCGCTGTGCGTGCGGCTCGCATGTTTGAGCGCGCCTAGGGCGCGCGACTGTTGATTCTCGCGCTTCGCGCTCGATAATATATTTAGCTCGCGCTTCACGCTCGATGATGTATGTATCTCGGGCTTCGCGCTCCATAATGTATTTATGTCGCGCTACGCGCTCGAGCTTTGTATTTTGCCTACACTTGTAAGCAGACCTTTTAAAATTGAAGGTCAAAGCATCAATAACTGTCGTTTGGTTATTGTAAATTCTCTTGGGTTAAAGCTCCTTAGGCTTTAACGAACACATTCTCATCACGTATCTCGTGCTTTGCACTTGATTCCGTGCAAAGTGCGAACTTTTCTACATTGAGTTCAACTCTATTATATCGAATGTATATTACATTTCTGTCCCTCGTCCTGTAATTGCATATTCATACATTGCAAAGTACAGTACTTATTTTACTTATCATGATGTCTTTAATGTTTGTTTATTATTTTGCATTAAATTTTAATTTCAGCTAGTCTGAAAAATGTATTATTTTAATATATTTATATTATTAAAATTCATAGTATGCATTGGTATTGAAACATACATATTTTCATTGACTTGTTTTTATAATTTTAAAAAGTACGCTTCCTATAAAAAAAGCAATTTTGTTGTTAGACAATTTATTACAACTTGTGTCAATTTTTTGATTCATTTGTGTATTTTCAATGTTATTTTCTAAGATTTAAACTAAAAATACTCATCTGAGCGTAAAGTGGTTTTGAGCAAAATTGTGGATTTAATTTAGGCAAAACATTTCGTCAAATAAAATGTTATTGTAGCCTGTGCTCTTCTTTAAAAAACTTAATTTTTTTATTTTTAATATATTTTTATAAAAAATAACAAATTTGTCAATCTTTTTTGGTAGAAGAACTTTTGTCTTTTCATTTTTATTCGTCTTTTGTTACGTTCTTCCAGTAATTCAAATGATTTATTTCTGATTTTATTTTTTACGATCAAAAAAAAATCTACTGATACTGTCTTAAAATTATTGATAAAAGATTTATAGATCCTTTTCGGGTAAAAAACTTTTGTCAATTAGTTTTTTTTCGTACTTGTGTCGTTTTTCAAAAAATTTAATTTGTTTATTTTTGTTATTACTTTTGCGATTAGAACAAAAACAAGGCTTCCTATAAAAAAAATATCAATCACAAATTTGTAGCTCTTTTTTTGGATGAGTAACTTTTGTCAATTCATTTTTTTCAGAGCTTGTTCCGTTTGTCCAAAATTTAATTTTTTAATAAAAAAATTTTTTTCATGATTAAGACTGAAAACACGCGTTCTGTTAAAAAGTAATTAAATTTTTTCGTAGCTTGTGTTTGTCGAAAATTAAAATATTTTTTTATTTCTGAATTTTTTTACGAATAAAAAAACAACGCATCCTGAAAAAAATAATAAGTGGAAAATTCATATTTCTCTTTCAGTCAAACAAGTTTGTCTCATTACTCTTTTCGTAGCATGTGTCGTTTGTCCAAATTAATTTTTCTTTTTTTTCAATGATGTCTTTCACGAATAATACAAAAACTGCATATTCTATTAAAAAGTGATACGTACCAAATCTGTAGCTCTTTTTGAAACGCATAAATTTTGTTTCATTATCTTTTTTGTATCTTGCATAGTTCAACCGCAAAGTAGAATTTTTGATTTTTTATTATTTTTTGTGGGATCAAAAATGTCAATTTTCGATTTTTTCAACAGAATTCAAAAAGTTTTTATTATAATCTGGTAGGGATTTCAAATAGAAACGTTTTTCTTCTTTCGACTTTTTTCATACCGTGCGTTGTTTGGCTTAAAATTTTCATTTTAGTTTGTTTTTTGAATTTTGTAAACGCTGTAACTCTGGTAATTTTCATTTTATTGAAAAAAGTCTTAGAAATAAATTAGTCATCTTTTTGTGCAGGTACTATAAAAAATCCGTACATAGAATTTTTGAATCTTGAAAAAAGTGTTCTACAATTTTTTGAAAATGCTCTAACTTTTTGAGTTTTGATCCAAAATGTCTGAACAACAAAATCTTTTATTTTCACACCCTTAAAAAGCTTGCCAAAACGCAATTCAATACGATAATTCTGTCGAAAGTTATCGTGTTCACAGACGACAACGACGACAACGACAACAGACAGACACCGACGTAAAAACTATTTTTTCTGACTCAGGTGGC
>JAUELO010000179.1:48984501-48995551 GCA_032357855.1 Amphibolips quercusostensackenii | reverse complement strand
AATTATCGTGTACACAGACGACAACGACGACGACAACGACGACAACGACGACGACGACAATGACAACAGGCAGAAAGATACTGACGTGAAAAACCATTTTTTTACTCAGGTGACCTGAAAACGGCAAAATTTAATGGAATCCGCAAATGTCATTTTCCACATAAAACCAATACCTTTTTATTGATGAGAATGTAATAAAATGTTTACACCTTTGAAACCTGTAGAGACATGAACTTAAATTTAAAGCCTTTTTCAATATACATAAGGTCATTATTCCTATTATTTTTAAAAGTTTATTTCATTGATTTGATGAACATAAAAATACCAATAAAATGTTAGATAGCCATTTCATGCATGTTTTAATCGTTTCAATTTCATAGAGCAGATTAGACTTTTAAATAATTTTTGTTAAAAAGACATTTTTTCAATAAACACTTAATAATCAATATTTGCTTAGTTCATTTATTTAATATTCTTTACAAACCAAAAATTTTATTCATATAAAATCCCAAATAAATAAATTATTTTAAAATTTAAAAAATGTAATGCCTGAAACTCGTCAGGCATTCAGAACATTTTTGGAGCATTCTTCTTAATGCCTAAATAAACATGTGATCAGAAAAAAATAGCTCAAACAACCACCGCAGGATCCTACTGGGAGCAACTGCTATCGATGAAAATGACATTGGCTTCTAGTGGAACCGCACTAAATCACACCTATGGCCACGTCTTACGGCCCACAGTAGGGCAAAAAAAGTAACCGTGGGCAAATAATTTTTTAGCTTACACTATTTATACGATTTAAACGCTTTTTTATAAAAGATTGAAAAATTTTGGGAAGATTTGTGAGATTAAATTTTTTTTAATTGTTTAAAAATTGGTTATTTAACAATAAAGTTGACATTTTTTGAACTCATCCCAAATGCCATTTCTTTTAAGACATTCAGATTTATAAAAAAAAATCCTAAAACAATTTTACAACTATATTTGAAGAATTTCCAGTTTGTTAAAATAATTTTAAAACATTTTTATTGTGTTACAAACAAATGAATGAAGAAAAGTCATTTTTTGGGACTGGCAATTAAATCAATTAAGTTCATTGGAATAAATAGATTTTGTGTAAAACATGAGAGAAATAAATGTTCAATTACGATTAATTAAGAACAGATGCTTTTTGGTTATTGCTTAATGTTTAATGTTTAATTGTTTAATGTTCAAATAAATTATTGTTTATTGTCTTTCCAATGACGCTTTACTGTGATACTTTAAAAGTTAACAACAATTATTTATTATTTAAATAATTTTTATAAACAATTTCACAGCTTGTCAATTTTTTAATGAATAGGCTTAATCGTTGTTTACGGAATAAACTAGGTATGTCTTTCCGATGACTCTGTACTATAATACTTTGCAAACTCACAACAATTATTTATTTTTTAAACAATATTCATAAACAAATTCATAGAAACAATGAATTGGCTCAACGGTTGTATACGGAATCAACTAAGAATGTGTTTCCGATGACTCTTTTCTATGATACTTTGCAAAATGGCAACAATTATTAATTATTTGAACAATTGTCATGAACAAATTCATATTACAACTATTTTTCAATTTTTATGCCACCATCAGTGTATAAGATTTTTTTCATGGATCAAACATCATTGATTCTTTTGTCATACCAATTGGTGAATGATCTGAAGAAGTTCAGGAAGCGCGGAATGAAGACCTGAAAAGAGATCAAGAAAATAATATAATACAATTGAGAGATCACTGTTTCCAGAAGCTAAAGCACTGCTTTTGAATACTATGTGAGTTCATTGGATCGAGAAACAATCGAAGTTGCCAATCCGCAAAAAATGGACACAAAATGCATATGTTAATAACAATTGTTTAAATAATAAATAATTGCTGTCAATTTGCAAAATATCATAGTAAAGAGTCATAAGGAAGATATACCTAGTTGATTCCGTAAACAAAAGTTGAGCCTATTCATTAAAAAGTCACCAAACTATGAATTAAAAAAAATTGTTTAAAAAGTTAACAAAAAACATCCATTCTTAATAATTGGTAATAGAACATTCACTTTTCTCTCACTTTATACAAAATCTATTAATTTCAATGAGCTTAACATTGCCCATTACGAAAAATGACTTTTCTTCATTAATGTTTTCATAACACAATAACAATTTTTTCAAATTATTTCAACTAACTGTAAATTATTCCCATATAGTTGCAAGACTATTTTAAGATCTTCTTTGCTCAATCTGAATGTCTTGAAAAATGTTACTTAAAAAGAGTTTAAAAAAATACTGTGTTGTTCAATAACAAATTTTTGAAAAATTTTAAAAACCTAACCACACAAATCTTCTTAAAATGTAAAAAGCTTTTATTCAGAAATAAAAACTTTTAGGTCGGATAAATAGTGTAGACTGGAAATTGATTTGTTTGCGGGTACTTTTTTTGACACACTGTCCATCCGCACACCCTTGTGTGTATTGAAGACATGGAGCGACCTAAGGATGACAGCCTTCTGCAAATAAATGCCTAAAGAAAAAAAATTTTAGGATTATTCCCGGTTTTCACGAGCAGTGGCCACCCTGAGAATAACTACTTAAAAATATTTTAATTATTTCAGTTATGAAATTGCCCCTCTTATTTTTGTTACTTTCTTTTCCTATTATCTATGACTTCAATTTATTTTTTTTTCTGGTTCCCTTCCTCGCTCTTTCGCCGGATTCAATCTTGCATGTCTGGCTGTTGATTTCATAAAAGTACTTATGCTCTTTCAATACTTTCTGTTTCAGCCATTATACCTATTTTGTTTTCGTAAGTGAAATATTCAGCTGTTTCGACCAATCGTATTTAAATCTCTAAACTTTCTTATTTTTCCTGGGCATGTACGAGGATGCGGATCATAAAAAGCATTCGTTGAAATTACAGGTTCGTTGATATAGCTGAACCACTCGATAGACTTTTTTCACTCAGCTAGAAATACATTCAGGTGCATTCCAAGAATTTCAGAATTAATTGTGTTGAAAGTGCAAAAAAGTAAATTTTGGAAAATCTCTGGCTTTTTTATGGGAGCGTTCTCTAATTACGAAAGGCTTTTCTCTAGGGAACTGGTCAGGAGAATCTTACGAATCCTTACTTGGGATGGGTGAAGTCCAAATTATTTCTTCCGTAAATATTCTCTGTCTGATTACGTTAAAAAATATATTTGATAGATTATAATGTATGGTAATTATTACCTGTTTTGAAAGCTTAAATTACTTTTTATATTATTATATACATTATATCATTTTTGTATATTTTGTTTATTATGTAATATTTTATCATATATACTCGCTAAATTTGAATTAGTTAAAATTTTTACTAGTTTCAATTAGTAGCTCAATTCTAGCTATGGATCAGCAAAAAATAACTAATGTATAGCTGAAATGGAGCCACTAATTAAAATTAGTATAAATTATAACTGATTCAAATTTAGAGAGTACGATAAATAAATATAGAAACGAAAAGCTAAACGCTTGTTGAGAAGTGGTGTACTGATTTAATGAAATCTCGTGGAATACCTGAAAGTCTTTGCAGTCCTTTGAAATACAGTGAGTTCTCTGAAATTTTTAAATAGATTTCTTATCATTTTTTAAATTATGTAAAAGTTTTTAAAAATCCTTTTGTTTCCATGGATAGCATACATAATCTTTAAAAATCCCTCCAAAACAATTAAGCATATTGAAAAACCCTTAAGACCCTCTAAAAACTGTAAAAATCCTTGCAATCTCAAAAGTTTCTTATGATCATTTAAAGTCTGTGGTAATTTTTTCAAGTCTCTAAAAATCGGTTCAAACCTTAAAAATTCCGTGGAATATTTAAAAATCTCGTCAGATTTTTTTTAAATTCTTGAAATCGCTTTAAATATATTGACGTCTTTGAAATCCGTGAGGATCTTTTCCAATATTTTGAAATCCCTCACAAAATATATTAAAATCCATAAAAATCTTTTGGAAGCCACTTTTTGAAATCATTTAAACGCTCTTATATCTTTCAAAATGCGTTATATTTCTTCAAAGTATTTGCAAATATTTTTAAATTTCCTGAAATCTTTTTAAATATTTGTAAATCCCTTCAAATCATCAAAATCTTACTGAAAGTCCCTGCTATCCTTCAAAAGATATCTTAAAAATTGCTTAGAATCTTTGAAATCTCATCAAAATCCCTTATTGTCCTCTAAAATCTTCGGAAATCCCTTTCAATCTCTAAAAATCGGTTCAAATCCTAAAAAATCCGTAGATTTTATATATTTTATAAGATCTCCTGAAATCTTCGAAATCCCTTCAAAATTATTGAAATCTTTAAAATCCGTAGGAATCTTCTCGAATCTTCTGAAATCCCTAACAAACATTAAAATTCATAAAAATCTTTTAGAAGTTATAAAAATTTCTTAAAATCATTGACACCCCTCCATATCACTCGGAATCCGTTAAAATCCTTTAAATTTTTTGCAAATATTTTTACATCCTCTTAAGTTATTTTAAATATTTCAAAATCCCTCTAAATCATTAAAATCTCATTAAAATTCCCTGGTAATCTTCTAAAGTCATGAAAAGGCTTCGGTATTGCATTAAATACTTTAAAATCCTTTGAAATTCAGTGACTTATCTTAAAATCCTTAGAAATGCCTCAAATCTCTTTCAAAACTACAAAAATTGTTCAAATCGCTTGAAAATTTTTTATTTCTTTTAAAATCACTTATGATCCTTTAAAATATGCGGAAATCCCTTAAAATCTTTAAATATCGGTTAAAATCCCTAAAATTCTGTGAGAAATTCTGAAATCTTAAGAGAACCTTGAAAATGTTTTAAATCCTTTTGAAATTTACTGAAATTCTTAAGATCCATGGCAATTTTTTTCAATTCTCTAAAAATCCTTTACAATATATCAAAAGCCGTTAAAAGCTTCTAAAAACTAATTGAATTCTTTGAGGTCCCTTTAAATCCTTTATAATATTTAGAAATTCTTCTTTATAAATTTAAATCTGATAAAATGTTTACTAAATTTTTAGGCGACTAAATTATATATAGAATATATTTAGTGAAAAATATCATATATAATATTAATATATTGGTTGATCACTAAGGAGTAACTGATGAATAGCTAGAATTCTATCACTGATTAAAATTAGTAAAAATTGTAACTGATTCAAATTTATCCTGCTTAGAATTCCGTTAAATCCTTTGAAATCTGTGGATATACACATATTGGAATATTTCTAATTCTCTTCAAATATTTTTAAATATTATAAAATCTCTTTTAAGTACCTTCAAATATTCAAAATTGTATTAAAATCCGCTGTTATCCTTCAAAATAAGTGAAAATATTTTCGTATTGCAAGAAATCCTTTCAAATGTTCTAAAATCCAGTGACTTATTTTGAAATATTTTTAAATCTCTTAAAATCCCTTGAAATCTCTTAAAATAAGCGGAAATCACTCTAAATTCATTCGAAATCCATGAAAATTTGTCGAAATCCTTTGGTATCTCTTGAAATTTTCAAAATTCAGTAAAATTGCTTGAAATATTTTTTAATCTGTAAAGTCTCTCGCAATCTTTTGAAATCGTTGGAAATATCAAACTTTTGCAGTTTCTTGAAATCTTTTGAAGTTCATTGAGATTTTTGGAAATTTCTTCAGATTTAATGAAATTCTCATATAACCTTGTAAATCTCGTTAAATTCTGTAAAAGGTTTTTAGTTCTGTAAAATACTTTGTAGTCATTTGAAATACATTAAAATCCCTTGAAATGTAAAATATAAATCTAAATCTTGAAGTCTGAAATTTAGAAAATTTTCCTTACGTAATTTATGCACGTTCCCTGATTGAAATAAACTTTCTTAGAGGAAATAAATTTGCCTTAGGCTCTCTGTTTCCTTTAAGAAGGCAGGCAGAAGAAATTAAATAAGTATCTCGTTTGTTTATTAGTGCAACAACTTTTAACACTCCTCACAAAGGCGAAGAGTATTTTTGTTTCCGAAGACTTCTCAACAAAGTTCCCAAAGAGAATTATCAGTAGGTGGAAAACTTTTATAGGATTCCCCTGACGCATCCAGTCAGTAATTCTTTTTACGTTGCGTCTTACTTTCGTTTAGTTTTTAGAGAAAATGTTATATTTTGAAACTGCACTCTAATTGTCTTGCTTACTGCAGAGATCTGTACATAGCTTTCTTCACTTATCCTATTTTTTTTTTATGTTTTTGATCAATTTTTAAAAAGTTCAAGTAACTAATCAAGCAGGCTTAAATAAATGGAGACTAGTTTCCTGTGTCAACGTGAGGATCGAAATCGAACATTCACTACAAGACCATTTTGGAACAGAACATTTGCAGATTGTGATTAAGTCTTACGGTAAACACTGAGACGAGAATCTCGAAGAGCAATCCTTGTAAACTGAAACCCTAGAGTCGAAGCGGAAATAGAAATAGGTACATAGGACTTGAATGATTGTTCAGTGCAAGCGATACGAGAAAAGTTACATAATATTAAAACATGAAAAACAATTTTACGTGTTTTTAAAAAATTTCTTAACCAAAAAAGTGAAAGTCAAATCTAAGGTGTTTAATCATTTTCGTTTGCCAAATATGTGTAATTTCATGTATTGTGATATCTTATTATATTTAAACAAAATAATACTTTTGTAATTTATGGCATTAAGCAAAAATAAATATTATTAGATTACAATGACAAACCCTTCGGCACAAATTTGTGATGGCGCATATTTGGTTCACATAATAGGTGTTATTTTTTATAAATGCAGTCGGACCTTAATTTTAAGCCACTTGATTGAACCCTTTCAGGATATAATGCCGCGCCGCTGTTGTGGGTAAAAGGAGATGCGGGGCTGAAAGTAAAGGTTGCTTGTGGTCAATCAAGCGCGAAAAAACAAGAACGTAGCGATAAAGCGCTAGACTTTAACGGGCTAGCTGGATAACTGCGTCACGACGTTGCGTCAGTTCGCTCTTAAGCGGGAAGCACACACGTTTGCATAGAGAATAAGCACGATAGCGGGCTCACGTCAACCAGCAGTGAAGACAGATCGAAGCTGATCAGATCGATCTGATTATTTCGTATGATCGAATGCGCCTGTAGGGTACTTTTTTGACCTTAAGAACAGCGCCATCTGAGACGCGAACTGTTGGGTATCTCGAAGTTATTGAAGTTATGTTAATAAAAAACGTCAGTAAATATCAAATCATTTTGATAAAAAATGATTCACACTACGATTTAAAATAAATTATTTACTATAAGATTTCTTGTTGATGTTTAATTGAAATTGAATTTTTTTCTCAGGAGTTCTAAATTGGTAGCGCTGTTGTAGCCACCTAACAGGTGTATTCTAAATGGTGGCTTTTAGCCTCTCTATCTTTTTTATTAGATTAGCAAAGAGAGAGAGAGAGAGAGAGTATAATCGTTTTGGAACAAAAAGTATGACTTGTCATTAGAACACAATCGAATCTTCTCTGTTTAACGTATACGATAGAAAAAGATATCTCGAAACTATTGTCTCAAAATTTCATCGCACCTTGCTATCCATCTGACATTGTAAAAAGAGAGATCCGCTTACTGCAGCATTTTGTAACCTCAAACTGTCCGCTGTTTACGTGAAAAGTGTGAAAACTGTGCTTTTCAAGGTATTTTGCTTATGCATACATAGTTGCAAAATATATTATTCAATAAAAAGCTCTAATTTAAACAACATGCTCAACAGCCCACAAATATTTTAGGTACGTAAGCAGTTAAAACATTTATTTCAACGTGTAACAAAAAACTTTCTCACACATTTTCGTTGAATATTTAGTTTACCCTAGTCTTCGTATCAGAAAAAAAGATTTCTAAAATATATTTCTCTACGCAGGAAAATCCACCTCAAGTGGTTCATACGCCCCTGACTGTTTACATTCGAAGTACCTCAATTGGACGCCACCGTCAATCCCAAAACCGGCCTTCAATCAAGGTTCAACTGCATATCTTCGGTTAATTATATTTCGTATTCTAACTGGTGAATAATTATTTGATATAATTTTTAGTGTTTCAGGTATTACAGATCAATTCATGATTTAATTAATTATTATAGTTAATATAATAATATAATTATGTATAAAACTAAATAATATTATAATAAATATAATTAATTATTGAAGAGTATTTGCAGAACTATTTTTATTCTTTGATTATGATAGTTGAATTATAATTACCTGTGTTTATAACACAGTTAATGTGAAATGCACTTAGCATTAAATAAAAATATTTCCTATAATAGTTTCTGGTAACAACTCTTTGATATGAATTTTCTATAAAAAAAGAGGAATTAAAAAAAAAAGTTGAATTTTTAACCAAGAAAATTAATTTTTAATAAATTACATTTTAATATAACTACAAAAGACGAATATTCAACAAAATAGTTGAATCTTCAAACAAATCAGAATCATTTTTAAACAAACAATTGCGTTTTTAACCAAAAAGATGAAAATTCTACGAAAAAATTTTTTTTTTAAATTTTCTTCAAAAATTTAGTTTTAAAAATAAAAAATAAATTATATTTTTCTTAGGAATCTTAAGAAAAGTTCTCTGTTACCTTAAAACCTTTCAAGAATTCCTTAAAAGCTTCAAAATTTTGTTTTAAAATCTTCAAAAGCTTACATATTGTGTTAGACTTTTGAAAATATTTTAAAATATTAAATTATTTTAAAATATTTTTTTAATTTTCAAACCTTTCTTATATATTTTTGAATAATTTGAATTTTTCCTTACATAAGAAAAACAATTTCCATGTATTTCTTAACCTTATGAATATCTGTTAAAATAATTGTTATTTTGCCTAAAATTTAAAAAATTGTCATAATCAGAAAAACTACCTCAAAACCTTTTGTATCCTTTTTTAAAAATTTTACAAATATTCCCGGAAATCTTGAGAAAATGTTTTCATTTTCTTGAAATCTTTTAAATTTCTTGTAAAGCTCTTAAAGTTCTTGTTTGAAATCTGTAACAATCTATTATTTTACATTTTCAAAAATATTTTTAAGTTTTCAATTATTTTCGAATCTTTTTAAAACTTCAAAAACTTTCAAATATGTTTTTGAATGATCAGGTTTTCTAAGAAAATTTCAATCTTGCAAAATTAAAAAAAAACTGTGCTCAAATCTTCTAGATTTTTTTTCGACATATTTTGAACAATTTCATGCTTCAAATTAATTCTTAAAGATGAAACCTAAATTATTCAAAATTTTACCAAAAGTCTTATTGTCGGTATCGGTATTTTTGTTTTTCTGGTACGAACAATGTATACTAGTAGTGCCCAGTGGGCACAAGCGTTAAAGAACGTCATTAGAACGTTTTAAAAAAGTCCTAAGTCAGTTTAAATAACGTTCGAAAAACATACAATGTTTCAAAGACGTTTTAAGAACGTATTGGGAACATGAAACGTTTATAGAACATTATTTGGTCTGACTTAGGACAGTTTTTGAAAAGTTTTAATAACGCCTTTGAGTAGCAAACTGTTAAAAACAAAATTATTTCTCATTATTAGAAAAATCATTTACATCTGAAATTTTCTTTTTTATCATCAATGTTTAAAAGCATTTAAAAATAAACCTTATTATTAACTTAAAGTATTTATTTAGAAGTATTGATTTACACAGTTGATGATGCACAAAATTTCTAATCTCTATTAATTGATCAAAAAATAAATAGCCGGTAAAAGTCGTACTCATTCAGTGCCGCAACCGATCAAGTTCTCTACAATAATGTACGCGATATATCATGACTACAACTTTTTAAGAAAGGAATTAATATTAAAATTTATTTGCCTTGTCACGATTAATAAAAAATGTCACATTTTTCAAAACTTTATCTGTGATTTACGGTTTGCTCGGTGTTATTTTAATTCTCGGATGCAAGAAACTCAAAAAAAAAACAAATTTTGAAAAAGGATTCTAATTCTGAGATGGAATATCAGATAATGTCTAGCCATGAGAATGACAATTCTGATTAGAAACACAGAATTTTGAAATATTTTTTTACGAAAATTTCATGTTCCAAACTGTAAATTATAATTGTTTCAAAAACTTTTCTGTTCCTAGTCAGATTTATATTTATTTACAACATCACCTATTATAATTCAGAAATATAGAAACTTCTTCTTTCCAAAATTTGAAAGGGGGAAGTTAAAAATTCTGGAAAATTTTTTTATTTAAAATCAAAAAAATGCTTAAATTCAAGCGAATTCGAATTTGGAACAAGGAATTTTCAAACCATAACGAATGGTGTCTTAAAACAGGTATACTTTTCTAAATTGCATTTATATCAATTAGAATTAATATTATTTTTAAAAATTACAAATTCCAATTTGGACAAACTCTGACTTGTAATACGTATATTATTTAAATTCGCTTCTCTTAAATCAAAATTAAAAAAAAAAATAAAATAAAAAATTGTAATAAATTTGCTATTCCAAGTCAGGTAGACGCTCTGTATTTGCATCGAGAATCGACTTCTGTAATAAAACAATAAACATTTTTGATATTTGAAATAACGCTGTAACAGATTATTGAATCTTGTTTTTTATTTTAACTTCATTTTTCAAGAAAATTGACTTAATTTTTAATATGGCTTTCAACAGAAGTTCTAGCGACAGATAGGTTATTACTTCTCGGAACAAAAGTGGCGAGAGAAAGAAAAAGAGAAAAAAAGTTTTATTTTTCACGACGTCCTTACTCCCATTAAATTCTCCTTCACGCCCCTTTCTTCCCCCTGTGTTTGTCTATCATCCTTGTTATCTCATCGGTAAAGATAATTGTCAAAAGTCTGGAAGTTCTTCGAAACTTTGAGATTTCAGTGCATCGTCGAGAAAAGTTTAAGGAATATTTCCACTAAAAGTGAAAGACAACTTGGAAAGCAGAAGTGTGTAAAGAGATTTGGATAAAGACTCTGAAACTTTGCCGATTTTTCATTTTAACGGCGAAACCAGCTGATCGGAAATTTTAAAATATAAAGATT
>JAUELO010000179.1:48969766-48984401 GCA_032357855.1 Amphibolips quercusostensackenii | reverse complement strand
CCACAAAGCATGCAGTCGTGCCATGTAACCATCTCGTATAGGGGTCATACTGGTATCGTAGCACTCTAGCAGGTCATCATTGAGTCGATTTGTCCACCCAAAGGTATTGAGATTTCGTCGGTCCATCACATTGACTCCGTCTTGATTGGCTTCCCCAACTCTAGGATAGTCGGCATTGTTATCCGACACATTGTCGGGAGCCCTGCGCGTTCGATTGTTTAGAACCGCACTTACTACAACTATGTTTGCTATATATATATATATATATATATATATATATATATATTAATTGTGCTTCTTCTAAATTATCTTTGGCGATCACGACATTAATTCAAACGATTGATCTTCCCTTTACATAGGAAAACTTAAAAACTATATACTGAAGTTTCCAAAGCGAAGGCCATGATCCTCGATAGTCTTACCTATATTATTAGTATCAACACTTTAATCTTGAATGGTTCTATCATACAATACATTATCTCTGCTCAAAATTTGAGTATTATTTTTACCTCCTTGCTTAACTGGCAGAAATATGTCTGTCATATAGTCAATAAAATTCATAGAACATTGTATCCTCTCAAAATGTATAGAATAATCTGAGATAAGTCCCTGCGAAATAAATTAATATACTATGAACTCGATGTTAGACTACAAAGAGTGCTAAATGTATGTGTGTCATTGATCTGCTAGCTGCTAAAATACGCTTATATGTCACTGTATATTATTGCACCTAATTAGTTGGAAATATAAAATCGGCGTAAATATTTCATGTAGTCAGTATTCGGAGTCGCACTACCAGAAGAGACGGAGACTTAATATTATTACTATTATTACTGTTATTACTATTATTACTCACTATTGCTATTATTAATTACTATTATTATTATTTCTTACTTCATCCTATTTCTTTATATATATCGATATACACAAAGAAAAATTAGGACTGGTGACCCTTGTACGTCAGCTGACTTATAAAAGTGACATTTTTTGACATTAGATAGCGAACAACTCTAATTTCGAACGTTGCTAGGCAACGAGCGTATCTTAAATTAGTAGGAAGAGAATTCCAGAAGTTAACAGAAACTACTGAGAAATAATGACAATATACTTCTGAAATTCCCTGCCTCTTTTTAAAGGATTTACTGATTGCCTAGCTAAGTTCAAAATTAGAATCTTTCGCCATCCAATATCCGAACAAACGTCACTTTTATAGATTAGCTTAGTTTTATTGGTAAGACATTTTTTTTAGATATTCTTTTGTTTTGTTATTGTGTACTACAAAAATATTGTAGCTGAATACTAGTGCAGATATTTTGAAAGTCTGCCGCAGCCGCTGCAGGTATAGAAGCAGTAGAGTATTTTCCTGGGGGGGAGGGGCATTAACCGTGGATTCGATGGAATTACGGGGCGTGTCGCATGATGTGTATCTGATAGAGAAAAAAGAATGTAGCTAAAGCAATCGAAGCTAACTTGTGGAGGTTGCATAATCGACAAAAACTACCTATAAAATCATAAAGGTACATCAGCGACGCGGAAATGTAAGTGCAATACTGTATTATATAGTGGCCGTTAATTAACTTACTGGTTCTAGTTATTATTTTTCTAGTTATTATTTACTATACTGCAATTTAATTTTATTGTGGATGGCAAATGTATTCTTATTATTGCACTTAATTTCTTCCTCAGGCGGCACTGTCTAAGGGCTTGAATAAATTCTAATTTATTCTAATACGGATTTAATGCACATTTTTCCTAATTATTATGACCTGTCACCAGTATAACGAGATAATATTACTTATTTCAGTAGAATTTTATATCACTGCATATATTGCACTTTTTATTTTAAGTTCATGTCAAATTTCTAAAAAAACAACATCCCACTTCTCATTATACCAACATCAAAGTTTGCAGATATAGCCTATACTAATTCCAGTACGATTGAACAGAAATACATTTTTGCTACCAGAAAGTGATAATTCTGAACTGAAAAAAAATCTGCAGAAGCTTTTGACTTATATAAATTTAATTAAATCCGAACATTAAAGTTTTCATTCACATGACAAAATTGTAGTTAGGTTTTGCTGATAAACGAAATTTGAAATTAATTTGAATTATTTGCGTGTGTTATCATGTTGGTATCCATGTTGGTATTCAAAATATTTAATAAGTTGGTTTTTCACCAAAATAGTATCATCGTGCAACGTAGCCAAACAGAGTTATGGGGGGAAAAATTCATCAAGTAATTATTGATTTGTATTCTACAGCTAATTGTGAAGAGAAATGTTGAGTTACAACTTGATTTACCTAATATTGAAGATTCTAAATAAAATGTAAAAAACGTCCTTTTTTTACGGAAACTACGTTTTAAACTTAATGGAGCTTGCTGAACCTCTAAATCTTTTTTTTAAACGCTTTTTTTCATTCCTCTAAACGAATGAAATTGTTAGCGATATGCGTAAAAATTTAAGACAAAAAATTTCTAATGCATTTTTGGACCACCCTATAACACAGGCCCTGCACCTGTGAAACGGATTAAACTGAGGGTGTAAATCTTATTTTTCACTGACTACTCATGCAAAGCTCCTTTACGAATAATCTAGATATGTTCAAAAGCAATAATATATGTTATTTATTGTAAAGAAATTTTCGATTCAATTCAATGCATGCATTTTTTCATTTTCTATGGAACAGCGATTTGCAGGCTTTAGCTGCTGCGGGCGTTGACTGTTCAATTTTGAAGATTTAAAATTGAAAAGTATTAAATTTAAAGATGAAAAATTAAAACTCCTTTAATTTGATTAAATTTGCCATTAAAATTTTTCAATTGTGAACAGTAAAAATGACAACGCTGATTTATTTTTTGTGATTCTTATAATTCTTTACACATGTAACATGTAACTAATTACACGGGGGAGGAGAGGGGTGAAAAATTGGCGAATAATGTCTTAAGCAATTTATGGATGGCCCTTAACAATGATTTCTCTGATGAGAATATAACACTTTACTCAATGATAATAAATGCCATTTAATTTTCTTCAGCAAACACAGAATTGATTTGGAATGAAAGGCATTAAATGACATAATTTCTGTAATGATATTTAATGCTCTTATTTTTACAGAAAGGACAAAAAGAAATTTTTTTTTCAACTTTAAAGCAAAAAACAAACAATTATTTTTAAGCTTAAACACATATATATATATATATATATATATATATATATATATACCTATATATATATATGACGCTTGGTATAAAAAATACATGACACTAATAGTTCTTGAAAACATAAACCAATTTCTGAATACATTTATGGTCAGAATTTTTCTTCTACAAAAATATATTTTTTTTAAACATTTTTTTAAGAATTAAAAAAAAATTTTATAACATAATACAATAATCAAAATTCTTAATCAAAAAATTCTTAAAATGATTAACAACGAATTTGTAGATCCTTTCCGGATGAAAAACTTCTGTCTATTAATTGTTTTTCGTACCTTGTATCTTTTTTCAAATAATTAAATTTTTTTATTTTCAATTATATTTTTCACAATAAAAGCAAAAACTGTGCGACCTATCAAAAATTTATTGATAAAAATTTGAAAATCTCTTCGAATAATATTATAAAATCTTTGGAAATTCTATGCATTTTAATACATCTCGAAAACCTAAGATGTTTATAAAATACTTTGAGAGCTTTTAAAATCAGTTGTAACCATTATAATTCTTGAAAACCTCATGAAATTCCTGTGTCTTAAATACTTTGAAATACCGTAAAATTATGAAAGCCAATTAAAACTTTAAAAAAAATTTTTTTTCAATTCACTAAAATACTTGAACTACCTAAAAATATTCTGAAATTTTTTTCAAAATTTTTTAAGTTTTTGAAAATGATTTGCAATATTTTAAAATTCTCTAAAATATAAAAAATAAATAAAAAATTCCATGAATTTACGGGAATCAATTGAAAATTTTTTGCAATGTTTTAAAATACCCTAAAATAATTCACACTTTTAAATCTTTTAAAATTATTGAGAATCTTTGAAAATTACCTAAAATAGTTATAAGCCTTTAAAGTCCCATGAAATTACAAAAATCAATTAGAAATTTCTTAGAATCTTTTCAAACATCCTAAAATACTACAAATGCTTTAAAAGACCTTCAAATCAGGGAAATTAATCAAAAATTTCTTGGCATTTGCTTAAATTCCCTAAAATATTTTAAGTACATTAAAATCTTTTGAAATCGCCTAAAAGTTTTTAAATCTCTAGAAAATATTTTGAAATTTTTAAAATTTCCTGAAATCTTTTAAATTCTTAAAAATCCCTTGATATTATTGAAATCTATTAAAAATTTCTTGGAATATTTTCAGATTTGCTAAAATATTTCAAATCTTTTAAAATCTTTGAAATACTCTAAAATATTTGAAATTTTTAAAATCTTTTGAAATACTCTGAGAAGTTAAAATCCTTTAAAATTTCATTACTAAAATTAATTGAAAACTCCTTGAAATATTTTAAAAGAACCTACAATATTTTACAATTTTATATCTTTTGAAATCCCTTGAAAATTTTATAAACTCTTGAAAATGATTTAGAATCTTTGGAAATTGCCTAAAATTTTCATAAACCTTCGAAATCTTATGAAATTACAAAAATCAATCGGAAATTTCTTAGAATCTTTTTAAATATCTTAAAATATTTCAAATGCTTAGAAAGACATTTAAATCCTAGAAATCAATTAAAAATTTCTTCTAATTTTTTTGTCTCCAAAATATTTCAAATACTCTGAAATCTTTTAAAATTTCGCAAACTTTTTTGCAGCTCTTGAAAACGATTAAAAATGTTTTACAATTTTCTCAAATATTTAAATTCTTTAAAATCCCATGAAATTACAGAAATCAATTGGAAACTGCTTGTAATCTTTTAATATTTCATATATAATATTAAATTCTTTAAAATCTTTTAAAATTCCATTACTTCACGAAATTCAATTAAAAATTCCTTGCAATATTTGTGAATACATACAGCTGAACTCTCATTCATGTCCGGTTTTGAGACTGACGGTGGACATCATTTTAAGTCCACCGGAATGCAAGCAGTCAGGGGCGTATTATGTACCATCTCCAGTTGTTTTTTTCTGTGTAGTAAAAACTATTAAATTTTTTTTCAATACGGAGACAAGGTTAAACTAAGTATTTAACGAAAATGAGGAAAAAATTTTGCAGTAACACGTTAAAATAAATGTTTTTTCTGCTTACTTACTTAAAACGTTTACGCACCGATCAGCATCTCTTTTAATATGAGAGCTTTCCCTTCAATAATCAGTCTGGATACCGAACCACCTCTGTCGCTCACTTGATTAAACCATTCTAAGACAGCAGTATACGAAAGCGCCCAACTATTTTGCAACAAAACGCCTTGCAAAGCACTTTCAGCACTTGACAGTTGAAAATTACAAAACGTCGTAGAGGGAACATAGTTCGGGTAGCTACGACATGCGCAGCGCCACCCATTTAAAATAATATCAAGAAATTTGAATTTAAAATAAATATTTGAACAAGAAATCTAAGAGTCAATAATTAAATTCAAACCATCGTATAACATTTTTCATTAAAATGACTCGATATTTACTGCCCTTGTTCGTTAAAATTGCTTGAGCAATAGCTTTGAGATACACAAGAGTTCGCGTGTCCCGCGACACTATTGTCGAGCTCAAAGAGATACTATAAAGGCACATTCGATCGTACAAAATTAGTTTGTTTGATCATAGGATAAAATAATAAGATCGGTCAGATCGGCTTCAAGCATCGGAGCCCAACTGCTGGTCGACGCGAGCCCGCTATCGTGTTATTCGATATGCAAACTTGTGTGCTCTTCGCGCTTGAGATTCAACTGCGACGCATCGTTGTGACGCAGTTACCCAGCTAATCGGGTAAGGTAGAGCACTTTATCAATACGCTTCTGTTTTTTCATACTTGACTGACCACTAACGACCTCCCATTTTGGCCCCGCGGCTCCTCCTATCCAAGAACGTGGCGCGGCGTCAATACTCGGAAGACCCTAATCTAGGGGACATAAATTAGAGTTCGTCTGTACTCTAAAATATTTCAAATCTTTTAAAGTCTTTCGAAATTTCTTAACATATTTGAAAGCTTTTCAAAATTTCTTGATATTCTTCAAAGATCAGGACAATTCATTGGAAATGAAAATAACAGAAGTGTCTAGAGGTACTGAAACAATCCGGTTGTTCGTACCGGAATTTCGGTACACGTAGCCACGGCCTTAAATAATACCCAAAAATCTTTAAAATCCTTTGAAATCTCTTCAAATTATTGAAATATATTAAGAACTTTCAGAATATTTTCAAATAACCTAAACGATTCCAAAATATTACAAGAATTATCAGAAATAGGTATAGACTTGAGTTTAATAACGGCTAACTTATGGGTTGACTTGTTGAAAGAAGAGGGACTAAAGTTTTCTTTTTATTTTAAAAAGTGACTATAGTCGTAACTAATAATTTGATAAGTGAAGACTATAATAATGATTATTCTTAAAAGTTGCTTCTTACAGAAATTCCCTGACTTTTAACATTTTTTTTAATTCATGAAGCTTTCCTGACTTTCCCTGACAAAACAAAATTCCCTGACTTTTTCTTGATTTCTAGGTTTTCCCTAACATGTGGTCACCCTGCGTGAGACCCGTTTCTAAATTTTGAATATGAAAAACAGAAATAAAGAAAATATGGGGAAGAGAGAGAGAGAGAGGAATAGACCAGAAGTAACTTTCATTGAAAACGGACCGCAGCTTTCCGGAGTTGTAGACCAATTAGACTCCAATTCGTTCAGGTAGGAGGTGGCTGCGAACAGGTCCTGCCGCAAAACGGACGTTTAATTAAAGTCGTACGCCTTGCCATTTGGCTTGCTTATTGTCTTGGTCAATAAGTTAGACTCAAAGCAACCAACATTTGAGATCAAAGAGCGACAACTTCAATCAAACCTCTCAAATGATATCTTTTTAGTCTATATTAATTTCCTCACTTCGTTGGTGGAGGGAAGCAATACAAACAATTTACTATAAAAGACTAAATTATAATATAAATTAAATATATAGTTGTCAAGCACAAAAAATCTAAAAAAAAAGACTAAGGATCAAATAATCTCCTTCCATTCTAGATATTAAACAAACTTGAAGATTTAAATTGGTATTCAAATATTAATTTATAAACTTTGATCTCGAAATATTTTCAAACTCTTGAAGCCATAAGAACTTTATAATTCAATTACAATTCAATTTTATTCAGAAGCTCCGTGCTGTGGTTTAATATAAACAGATTACTAAGTTCACTAATTAAGTGTCTAAATTATCAGAGTGATACCAAAAAGAGACTGCATCAACTCCCTCCTTCAGAAAGATGTATCGATTAATAAGATATAGCCAATCAAAGCAAAATTATAAAAATTATTCAATTTTTAAATATTATTATATATTTTTAAATATTATAAGAAAATTATTAAACCAAGTTTTAAATGTATTTCGCTGACGTCATCATCTATTACGTGTCGACTTCTAACATATTCATGTTATCACGGTTTTGCTTTACTTGTACAACAAAGAGATTGATTCAAAAAACAGTGTACGGGCAAGGGAAAAGGGAAAGGGCAAAAGGGAAAAATGAAAAGAGGAAAAAGAGACAGGAAGAGGGAAAAGAGGACAGGAAAAGGGAAAGGAGAAAGAAAAAGAGCAAAGGGTAAAAGGGAAAAGGGAAATTTGAAGGGTAACGGGCAAATAAAAAAGGGCAAAGAAGAAATAGGAAAAGGGGGAAAGGAGAAATATGAAAGGGAAAAGCGGAAGAAGAAAGGATGAAGGGAAAAGAAGCACTGGAGAATTGACTGAAATATTTATAACTTTCCGTGATAATATAAAGAAAATTATGCGTTATAATCAGTAGTGTAACAGTAACGCAGCATTTCAGTAATGTACCTTTCAAAATATTTGAAGCTTCTTCTTATACTCCTTGGGCGATCAAATATGCTGCTAATTCATCACAAGTGTTAAGACCTTCCATAACTGATGATTATTAATATATTTTGCTTATGCGCCGGTTAGACTTATTATAAATTTCACTGAATTCTTTTAAACAAAAGTGTTTATCTCCCTTTCACTCACAAACTGCACGCGGTCAATTAAATCTCTTCACTCTGCTTTAGAGTAAAAAGTTTACTCTTTATGCATAGAGTGGATATTCACTCCAAAATTTAGATTGAAAATGTTTACTACAGCGATTAGAGTGAAGCCCTTCACTCTATTCGGGTGACTACTTCACTCTTTTTGAGTTAGTAGCTTATTCACTCCAAGCTTCCAGTGACATTTTCACTCCAAGAAATTTAAAGAGTAGAAAGGTTAAAAGGGAAAGAGAAAAGGAAAAAAGAAAATTGTGAAAGGAGGAAAAGGGATAAGAAAAGGGGAAAGGGAATGGGCAAAGAGCAAAGAGGAATGGAAAAAGAAAAGGGGGGATTAAAAAAAGGAAAAGAGGAGAAGGGAAAAGAAGAAATGGGAAAGTGGGAAGTGGAAGTGAAAGGGTTAAAAGGAAAAGGTGGAAGGGAGAAGGGGACAAGGGAAAAGTTAAAGTGGAAAAAGGTCAGAAAAAGGGAAAAGGAAAAAAGGCAAATTTAAAAGGAGAAATGAAGAAGCTGAAAAGGGAAAAGAGGGAAAAGAAGGAAAGTGAGAAAGGAGAAAAGAGAAAAGGGAAGGAGTGAAAGGGGAAATGGAATAAGGGGAAAAATGAAAGGAGAAATAGGAAAGGGAAAAGCGGAAGAGGAAAGGTGAAAGGGGAAAGGAGAAATAGGAAAGGAAGAAGCGGTGGTGAAAAGGGGGAAATAGGAAAAGGAGGAAAGGGGAAATTCCGACACATACAAACACACTTTTTTTTAATGGAATGAAAAGGAATGAAACTTTCATCGTTTCTGAATAAAAGCGTTTAAAATTGAGTAACTTCAAAGTTTAAAAATTAAAAATTTTAAAATAGAAGATCTCAAAATAAAAAAAATTTAGACTTAAATTTCAAAGATTGGATATTTTCATTACGAAGAAATTTAAACTATATAATTTCCGATTTAATGCGTTCGAATTTGACCAATCTGACTTTAAGTTGAAGAATCTTGAAATCGAATGATATTCAATTTAAATTTTAAAAATAAGATAATCTCAAAAGGTTGAAAATTGAATATTTTTAAATTAGAATTTTGAAAAAGGAATAATGTATGATTCAAAGTAATTGAAATTGTATTATTTCTAATAAAGAGCGTTCAAAATTAAACAATTGGAAATTAAAAACTTTTGAGTGTAAATAATTTTTAATTCGAAGCGATTAAAATTAAAAAATTTGAAATTAATAAAACAATTAAATGTTTCAAATTTTAAGCTTCTGCATTTAAAATTTGTATAAAATTCAAAAATTTGAATTTAATATCAAAACTAATTAGAGCAATTTTTCTAAAATGAAGAAATAAATTTACCGTCATTTTGATCATTGAACATGAAAAAATTGTCAATTATAAACCTTTGAAATTAAATTATTCTTTGATAAAAGCTCAAAATAAAAATAAATTTCAAATGGGAAACCTTAAAAGTAACAAAATTAACTTTCTATTACGGACCGTTGAAATGTTGACAAATCCAAACTTCATTTAAAACTGAAAAAATAGTCACCATTGCGATGATAAAACCTTTTCATATTCAAAACCTTTGAAATTTCAGTTATTTTTAGTGGATTTCAAATTGTTAATTACAGTTAAAAAAATTCAGCTAGTCCAATTCTAATTAAAAAATGAAAAATTATGAAAGAATACAAAATTTAATTCAGCGTTCAACATAAAAATTCATACCTCTAAAATAAATTGTAAGTATCTAAAATTTAAAAAAATGTTGCTAATGCTCAATTTAAGATAGTTTAACTTTTATATTTTGATTTTTAACAAAACGATTTTTAACTTTTCAATTTCAGATTGTGTAATTTTTAACACTTAATGTAGAATTATTATATTATTATATGAGCTTAGGTTAAAATTTTTCATATTTTGGAATGCTTGAAAATAAAAAATAATTCAATTTTCAATCCCTGTTACAAAATCTTCTCACTGTTAGGGATCGAATTTGAGAAATGATTCTCTTAACTTTTTATTGTTTAGGAAGCAGTTTAAAATATTTAAGTCTGAAATAATTAAATTTAAAACTGACGAAAATGCAAACCATGCAATTTAGATTAATCAAATAAAAAATTATTACTATAAAAAATGAATACCATCGCTTTTAATACGAAATTTTGAAAAATGTATTAGTGAAATTGCCCTTATATTTTTGATATCTGAATTTGTAACTACAACATTTTGAAATTAAAAACCTAAAATAATTTAAAAATTTCAAACCAGATATTTTCGAATTTGAGCTTTTGAAGCAAAAAAAAGTATATCAGGTAATATCAAATGACATTCAAAGTAATTGGATAGATAATTTTACTAAAGATTGCGATTTCTGTAATAAAAATCACTGTAACTTTCATTGTTTTGAATTGAAGAATTTTAAACCTATAGTAAACCATTAAAGTTTAATTATCCTACAAACTTTGAAAATGATATACTTTTTAATTGGGAATTTTCAAAATTAATGAATGCAACTTTATAGCGTTAATAATTAAGCAATTACAAACTTTATTGAAAAATTTAAGGATTTTTAAATTAGTATCTTGAAACTGTGGAGTTGAAAATAAATAATTTTAAAATTGTGCAGCATGATTTTCAAAATTCAAATACCTTAATCTGAAGTGCAAAATTACACTGCAAATAACTTCAAGTAGGAAGAAAATTTTATAAGCTGTAGAACTGACAAACATACAAATGCAATAATAATAATAAGGTAAAGTACTAATGAATAGAATCAATTTAATAAGACAATAATAGAAAAGAAACGACTTTATTAAAATTTTATTTATCGTCTTCTTTAGTCTGATAAACGATGGCAAGCTTGTTCGTTTGACTCGAATGGTCCACTAATCAGGATGTTAGCAATCAGACACTAAAGTTGGTGACCTGGGATTCCCCTTCCTTTTTTCCTTCCGTCCCCCACCCATAGTGACCGGCCTGATAACTCAAAATAATTAAGTAGTTAGAGAGCCCAGGCGCCCCGAACTAATTGGACGGTCCACCCTTCTTCTGTTTTTCCCGAGCATTTGCTTCAAGGGATATATTCCACTGCTTCTACCCTACATTTCTCCCCTCTTCGTTGAACGCTTCGCTCGAAAATACATGCACCACCAATTCGTGTTACGCAGCAGTTAGGAAAAAAGTTATCTCTTAAATGATCAACGAGACAATTAAAAAATAAAACGATTTCGATTTTTGAGGCAAACATGCGAAATTATAACATTTTTTTAACCTACTATAATCATATGTTTATTTTTTATATCTATATTTTGAAGCGTCTGTTAAATACGTACGTTTTTCCTAAGAGTAGGGGGGAGTCCAAAACATTTCTTACGTAAGTTTCATCTTTCCAATTTTTTTGAATATGTTAATTGAAACATGTTTGGCTGCTGAAATTACTTTTGTTTTCTCATAGATGGAGGTGTCTAATGACCTGAATGTTCAAATCTACTTTTTTGACATATTTTGATATAATTTGACCCCAGGAGCTAGCAAAAACAAATATTAAAAAAATTGCTACGTGTGTGCGTATGTGCTTGCGAGTTTGTATGTCATTTTTTTCTGTTCACCATTTCTCGAAAACTGAAAGAACTATAATCGTGGAATTTAAAAGAACTGTAGCTTCGACTGACGTCCAGGTCTGATAGGATTTTGAGTTAGATCGGCCATTTAGAAGTAGTTCTTTTTTTAGTTGAGAGATTTAAAAAAAATTATCTTCTTTATATGACTTATTGTAAAACATTTCATGACTCACCAGTACAGATTTATTTATTATAAAGTTTCAAAATAATTGATGTATTTTGCTCATATGAGACAAATTTTGTTAATAATATAAGGTATACTAGTGTATCTGGCATGTTTGTTCGCGTCTTCGAGACTCGTCGAATGACCTATTGAAGAATCTTCTGTTACCTCTTATTGTCTAGCAATACCTATGTATAAATTAAAAGCATATATTGTTTATCTTGTTGATATATGGCAAAATTTTTTAATGTTGGGAATAAAATCGTAATGTATATGATATATCTGTTTGCATATTCGAGACACATCGATTGACCAACTAAAGAATGTTTCATGACCTACCATGACCAACCAATATCGTTTTTAAATTTCTTAACAAAATTATTTACTTTGTTCATAGAAGGATTTTCTTCAATTAAAAATGTAAGAGTCTTGTATTTGATGTTATTTTTCGCGTCTTCGAGACGCGTTGATTAACTTAAGGACGAGCTTTCGATGGCCATTCTTGATCAATCAATAGCAACTTAGAGAGTTTAAAAAAAAGGTTACAGTGTTAACATAAAAAAGACTTTTTTTTAATTAGAATATAACACTATCGTAAGTTAAAAAGTTGTTTATAGCAACGGAACACATAGACTGTCATGTTAATGAGCTCTCTGATTTTCTAAAAATAAGATTTTCGGTTAGACAGAAACATAAGCTTGAAAATTAATGAAAGTATCCATTTTTTTTTTTTGTTAGAGAAAATCTTTCCTCTGAGAGGAAGCAAATTTATTTGATACTTATGAGGAAGAAAAATGCTCATGAAATGAGTAGAAATAAACATACTCATAGTGAATACACCCATAGTACTTCACAGCGGTATTTAATGCTATTATACACATCATATCAATATTTAATTTCTTAGTTTTTTTATTGTAACATTTTACATTACATATGAAGGGTATCACAGCATAATCATGTAAATGCCATTTTTGTCAAAACGCGTTTTATCGGCTCAAAATTCCTGGAAAATTCTATAGGATATTGTTGTGTAAAGATACACATATACCAATTCGAACCGGAAGTGGTTTTTTAAAACTGTGAACCGAAAAATGAAACCATATTATCTCCTGCTGGAATTCATGAAAATTTTTTTAATGATTTGAAATCCTGTGAATTTTTTTTTTAATTTAGTAGATTCCTTAAAATTTCTTAAATTATGTTAAAATTAATTGAAATCCTTTAAAGGCTGGTAAATCCCTTACAATTCTTTGATAATCCGTTAAGTCTTTTGAAATACCTGAAATCGCTTTCAGTTTCATAAATTCCTTATAATTCTTTGAAATCCATTGATTTTCTTAAAAATCTCTAAAAATCATATAAAATACTTAAAATTCCGTGAAATATATCGAAATATTATGAGATCCCTTGAAATCATTGAAATGCCTTTAAAATTAATTGCAATCTTTCATGAATTTAATCTTTTTAAATCTCTTAAAATCTCTTAATTTTTAAGACATGACAAATTATGGAAATACCTGAAAAAACGTTATATTCTTTGAAATTCCGGGAAATATTTCGAAATATTACAAGTTCCTTTGAAATCTTTGAAATATTACGAGATCCCTTGAAATCTTTGAAATCTCTTTAAAATTCATTCAAATCATTCAAATCCATGAGGACCTTTCCAAATCTCTTAAAATTTATTAATATTTTAAAAGACATTTAAATAGTTTGAAATCCCTTAAAATCCTTTATAATATTCAGAAATCCTTCGAAATGTCGTAAAATCTTCTGAAATCTTATGACATCCTCTAACTTCCGTAGACATACTTTGGAATCCTTTGAAATTCCGTAAAATAATCAAAACCCCTTTGAATCTCTTAAAACCCTTTAAAATAATTGCAAATATTTCCAAATCCTGTGAATTCCTTTGAAAACCTTCAAAAATGTAAAAATCTCTTCAAATTCTTTCAGATTCCGTAAAATCTTTTGAAATCCTTGAAATCGTTTGAAATATTAAAAATCCCTCAAAATCCTTGAAAAAAAATATTAATCCCTTGAAAAATACGTTAATATCCTTGAAATTTCGGGAAAAATATTAAAATATCACGAGATCCTTTGAAATTTTTAAAACCCCTTTAAAATTTATTGCAATCATTCAAATTCCTAAGAATCTTTCTAAATCTCTTGAGATAATATTTGAAAAGACATTCAAATAGTTTGAAATCCCTTAAAATACTTTATGATGTTTAAAAATCCTTTAAAATGCGGTTAAATTTTTGAAATCTAATGGCATCCTCTCAAATTCATAGATATACTTTGGAATTTTTTAAAATCTTTTCACATTCCTTAAAATTCCGTAAAATCATTAAAACCCCTGTAAATATTTTGGAATCATGTGAAGTCTGTGAAAGCTAAAACTTTCAGGTAGAAAAATTATGTATCGTTTATCGATACTTTATGCATAAAGTTAAAATTGTGTATGATCTGTCGAAATATATATATATATATATATATATATATATGTATGTATATATATATATATATATATAATAATAATAACAAAAGGTTAAACAACCACCGCATGGTCCCACTAGGATCAACTGCCATCTTTAAAAATTGACATCAGCTTCCAAAGGACCCGCGGTAAATTACACCTATGTCCACGTCTCACAGCCGTGAGATAGGTGGCCACAGGTCACGATGAA
>JAUELO010000179.1:48894326-48909091 GCA_032357855.1 Amphibolips quercusostensackenii | reverse complement strand
CCCAATAATGTGACGTTTATTGTGCCTTTTAGAGTTTATTTAATTATAATTTAGTGCAAATAAATATTAAAAATGGTAGTGGCCTGTGCAGTTTGTGGCCCTTACAGAAATCTTTATGCAAGGATATGTTTTCATACGTAAGTAAAAATCTTGAATAGTAAAACCAAAAATGTAGCAACTAAGCATAACCTTAAAATATGAAAGTATTGTACCTGTGTAATACAATTTTTTTTTATATTATATGGAAATATTGTGAATTCCATTTTATTTTATTTTATCTTTAGGTTTCCATTGAAATATGAGAAAAGAATGGAGGCCTGGTGTTCTGCAATGAATTTGCCTAGAGAAAGAGCATAAAAGAATTGGAGACTTTGCAGCGTGTAATGCGTAGGACCTCCGATTCACTTGACACAGTCCTGGAATAGATAAAGGCAGAGATACCTCTGAAATGTTTTTTCTCTCTCTAAAGTCTATTTCCGTTCTCCACACAGCGTTATCGGTCCATTTCTATATGTCGATGATTCAAACGATTTGTCAAATTCAATCCCTCTCCGAACTGAACATAGTCACGCCAGTGATGCCAATGTTGGCGCCTTTTGCTACTGCGCTTGCGTTCGGGCCGCGCACTGTTGTCCACAGTTAGCACAATATTCAAAATCGGAATTTAAAACAATTCTTGTAGAGGTAAATAATTATTGTGCAAGATTCAGTTATAAC
This sequence comes from Amphibolips quercusostensackenii, assembly GCA_032357855.1. Lineage (NCBI taxonomy): Eukaryota > Metazoa > Arthropoda > Insecta > Hymenoptera > Cynipidae > Amphibolips > Amphibolips quercusostensackenii. The sequence continues at coordinate 48,908,374 of JAUELO010000179.1, read as the reverse complement.
GAAATTTGCAGTTGGACGAATTGATAAGCTTGGAATTCATGAACAAATTTGCAGAGGGTCTAATTTTGAAATTTAAAAATTCGACATTTTTGGTTTTGAAATTCATTTCTAGGTAATATCAAAATTTATAGTTGGGAATTCATAAATATATTTGCAGAGGGCCTAATTTTTAAATGTTAGAGTTTTATATTTGGTAGTTCTGCAATTCATTGTTAGGGAACTTGTTACATTTATAATTTATAAAAAAGTCAACCCTCGACAGTTTTGTAATTTTTGAATTATCATTGTGCAACACTTGGTTATATCAAAATTTACAGTTCAGCGAATTGATAAACTTAAAATTTATAAATAAATTTGCAGAGGGCCTAATTTTGAAATGTCAGAATTCGATATTTGTGGGTTTCGTAATTTATAGCTGGGTAACTGAATAAATTGATCATTCATAAAGAAAACTGTACACTTGACAGGTTTTTAATTTCGGAATTGTCATTGTGCAAAATCTGGTAATATCGAAATTCATACTTGGACAAGCTGATAAACTTGGAATTTGTAAATAAATTTGTAGAGGGCCTAATTTTTAAATTTTCGAATTCAAAATTTATTGGTTTTGAAATTTATTGCTAGGTAACTTAATTCTACAATTTATGAAAAAAGTGAACGCTCGCCAGTTTTTTTTATTTTGGAACTGTCAATGTGCGAAATTTGGTAATATTAAAATCTGTAGTTGCTCGAATTAAAAAGCTTAACATTCATAAATAAATTTGCAGAGGGCCTAATTTCGAAATTTCAGAATTTGAAATTTGTTTGTTTTGAAATTTATCGCTAGGTATGATCAAAACAGAGGATCTAATTTCGAAATTTCAGAATTCTAAATTTGTCAAATTTGAAATTTATTGCTAGGTAATATCGAAATTTATAGTTGGTCGAATTGATTAACTTGTAATTTATAAATACATTTGCAAAGGGCCTAATTTTGAAATCTCAGAATTTAATATTTGGTGATTTCGTAATTTGTAGCTGGGTAACTGGATAAATTTATCATTTATAAAGAAAAGTGAATGCTCGCCAGTTTATTAATTTTGAAATTGTTAATGTGCGATATTTTGTAATATCGAAATTCATATTGAGGCGAGTTGATAATCTTGGAATTTATAAATAAATTTGCAGGAGGCCTAATTTCGAAATTTCAGAATTCGAAATTTGTTGTCTTTGAAATTTATTGATAGGTAACTTGATAAATTTATATTTTATAAAAAAAGTTAAGACTCGGCAGTTTTTTAATTTTAGAATTTTTATTTTGCAAAATTTGGTAATATCGAAATGTATACTTGAGCGAATTGATAAACTTATAATTTCTAAATAAATTTGCAGAGGGACTAATTTCGAAATATCAGAATTTGATATTTTGTGGTTTCGTAAGTTATAGCTGAGTAACTGCATAAATTTATAATTTATAAAGAAAAGTGAACACTTGAAAGGTTTTTGATTTTTGAATTGTCATTAGGCAAATTTTGGTAATATCAAAATTCATACTTGTGCGAATTGATAACCTTGAAATTTATAAATAAATTTGCAAGGGCCCTAATTTAAAAATTTCAGAATTCGAAATTTCTTGGTTGTGCAATTTATTGCAAGGTAACCGTATAAATTTATAATTTATAAAGAAAAGTGAAAATTAGACAGTTTTTTTATTTTGGAATTGTCATTATGCAATATTTGGTATTATAAAAATGTATAGTTGCGCTAATCGATAAACTTGGAACTTATGAATAAATTTGCGGAGGGCCTAATTTCGAAATTTTAGAATTTGAAATTTGGTGGTTTCGAAATTTATTGCTGGGTCACTTAATAAATTTGTAATTTACAAAGAAAAGTGAACACTCGCCGGTTTTTTAATTTTGGAATCTATGAAATTGGTATATTTGCAAAAGACATCTGCAAAACCTATTTCACTATTTTGTAGGCAATTTCATTTTTATTTTCAATTATTATTTCCCAAATGATAACTGTCTGTTTTTGGCTGACACTCGAGGTCCAGTTTATTTTTTTCGACTTCCTATGAATAACTTATATTTCACAAAACATTTGATTTCAGAATAAATTTATATTATAAAATTAAAGTATTGTTTCGTAAAATATAACTTATTCTAAGTAAGTAAAGGAAAATAAACTAATAATTAGAGAATATACGTGTTATAAATTTTTTTATTGTCTGAAATCAAAAAGTGTAAAATTCAGACACATTCTTTTGCATTGTTCAATAATTATTTATTTTTACAAGAATTTTCTTCAATTTTGATTTTGAATTGCGCGCCAACTGCGGCTAACCAGTGCGCGGCCTGTACGCAAGCGCAGTAGCAAAAGACGCCAACATTGGCATCACTGGCGTGACTATGTTCATTTTGGAGAGGGATCAAATTTGACAGATGGTTTGCATGCCTTGTTTGCTTTGCTCTCACCACTGCAGTCTCATGCTCTTTACACACACAGGGTACGTCAATTTTGTCAGACTTTTTCTACATTTTGTGACGTATTTTGTTTTTGAACGGCCCTTAATTATTATTCTTTTTAATATTCATTAAAACTTGTCGAGAAGATTCTACCATAACATCCTTTATTTGTCATAAGATTAATACTAGCAAATAATTATAATATATATGTATTTTTTAAGCAATTGCAACTCTACTGACTTTTGCAATTTGCACGGCTAAAGAGGTGAGTTTAACTTTAATGGTTTCATTTTTTATAATTATTTATAACAATTAAAGCCTTACTAAGAAGTAGTTCATCATTGTGTTTTCTTGTTTGTTCAATTTCTTATTTCGTAAGCACTTTTCTTCCTCATATACACATCATGAATTTGCTTTCCCATTAGGTGTTTTTTACTAATAAAGCTAAAAAAATAACTTTCTATGCTCAATTACGAATAATATAATTATGAAATAATCAACATTTACAATATTCTTGCTAAGATACATCTTATTACTTACATAATGCTCATGTTCTTTCTGACCTAACCATCATGGCGATAAGGCTAGTGAACACACAAAATGGTGCACCGAGGTCTGTCATGTGAGTATAACAAAATTGTCATTTTCTTTTTTTCACATTACAAACTTGATTCTTACAAGAAACATGTAAATTAATTTTTAAAATAATATGGTTTTAGGAAATGGGAAACCCACAGGCTTGCAGTCCTGATGATCTTTGCCCAAAACCTTGTGTGGGAGTTTGCTCTAAATCAAAATGTACGTTTCAGAAAAATATTTCGATTTATTAGGAATGATTTTAAAAAGCTTATAAGTATAATTTAACAAGTTTTGACGGTGTAATGTCCCTAAGTGTGCTTTTAATATCTACATTGGGAAAAAAATGGTGTTAACTCATAACAACGTTTGCGGAAGGACCCTTATAGGCTTCGCAAACGATATTAAGAGACAATATCACTTTTTTATAGGGTACAGATAGAGATTACAATTATTCAAAAATTAAAAAATTATTTTTATAAGATATTTAAGGAAATTGACATAATGTTTCTTCTAATTTGCTGAAATAATAATAAATATTAATAATTATTTCAGATGGCCAAAATATGCTTGTTAAACATTGCAAAAAATCTTGTGGTAGTAAGTGATGCATTATTGCTACAAAAAACTTCTTTCCGACCTTTTAAAAATTAAGGTTAAAAATATAGAATTTTCAAATGTATTAATTATATTTTAAAGAAAGAGTGATATATCGAACGAAATGAGTTCATAAAGTTTGAAAACTAGACCTAAAATATATTATAATAAAATAAATACAAAAAAGGTCTTCTCTAAAAACGTGAGATCCCTGATGGCATTCATTTATACAAGAAATTGAATTTTGACAATGATACTTCTATCAGTATATGTCTTATAGAGAGGGCAATCATGAGTCAAACAAAAATTGCACTTTTCAAATAATAATACTACTTTAGAATTTTAAAAACGTGAGTTAATCATTTTTTTCCAAATTATCAAATTCTACTTAAGTAAATATATAACATGTGTGAAAAAAATTAGATTCTTAGCGAGAAAATTGAGCGACCGCATTTTTTCGACTTGGGGAAATAAATTGTTTAGGAAGTTGCGAGTATTTGAATTTTGATGTCTAGTTTTCCCAAAAACACACATTTTTTTAAGCTTCCATAGCTTCTGATCTAATTTAGATGTTCCAATTATCTTTCCGGATTCCGGTAAGTTTTACCGTCTTCTTTCGAATTCCGTCGGGAATGATGAAAAAGTTTAATAATACTAAGAGGTGGTGATTTTTTTTAAAAATATAACAAGTCGATTTTAACAAAAAAAACATACTAATATATTTTACCAAGTTTTTTCAAAATTTGTCCTTTTATATAAAAAACATCCTGTAAGTCTGGTGAGGGCTTAACCATTTTTGTGGACAAAAGAACTTTTTTTCATGAAATCGATTTACATTTTTCTTAGAAACAACGAAAGATACAAAAAATAAATAAATGAAAATTTGCACAACTAGAAAAGTTTTCTCAAAAATTGCTCTTGCTCTTTTGTAAAATTTTGCTTGCTTTAGGAGAAAAATTTAAAAATCCAATTTTCAGGGAAAACAATTCTCTAAGCCTCAAAAATGGTTTAGCCTTCATGAAACTGACAAAGTTTATTCCTTACATAAACAGAAACTTTGAAAAAATATTGCAACAAATAAAAAAGGCGGTGTTTTCAACAAAATCCGCTTTTCATGTTTTCAAAATTCAAAGACAAAAATAAACAATATTTTCTGGGAAAGTACTGTATCCATATCATGGAGACTAAACCATTCTTGAGGCTAAGATAATTTTCTTTCATGAGAATTAAATTTTTTTAAACAAAGTAAGATGTTACAAAACAGCAAGATTAATTTTTTAGAGAACTTTTCCAGAAAAAATAGTGTAGCCTACATAAGACTCACAGTGTGTTTCACATAAAAGGGGAAAATTTTCAAAATTTAGTGAAACTGTCAGGAGACTCAAAATTAGAATAATTAAACATAAAACAGATTGCAAATAAGATAACGAAAATATAGGTTTGGCACAATAGTTTACGAAATTCGACCATTATTTGGATGTAAAATTGAAAAATATTAAAATTTTACCCAGAGAAAAAATGACTACAACAGAAGAATAACTTAATTTATTTTTATGAATAAATGCAGTAAAATCTTTATTAATTTAGAGACTAATTTTTCTTTATGTGGAATTTAAATGAGTACATACTTTTCTTAACACGCATGTTAAAGTGTCTGAAGTAAAACAGTATATCTTCGTCCGTCCGTAATAAATTAACACATTTTTGAAATGTAATAAACTTAATATATTACAGCCTTTCTGATTCGTACGAGGATTAAATAACCAATGTTTTTGTTTGTCGTAACAAATTTCTTTTTAATGCAAAACCTTTTTTATTTAATAACAACGACTGTGTTTCCTAGACTATGAATGACCGCATAAAATTCTGCGTTAATCAAATTCGACGATATTCAATGTTTGCATAATTATTTTCGTACTACTAAAGGTAAAGAATAATACTTTTTTAAATATTTTTAAATATCTCGATTAATTAATTTTATTATATTAAATTTTAATTGGGTTTTGTACCCTGAAGAAGACCCGTAGTGTGAGAGTAGTGTTTTGTAAAAATATACTATTAAAAGATTAATTAACACTCTGGAGCTGTTTCTTAAGGACCGTATGATCAGAATAAAGTTTAACATTAAATAACTTCTTTATTTATACTACTATTGAAGTAGGTATATAGTTGGATTTGGAAAACCCAAGTCTGCTGAATTTATAGATTTGTACTTCGTAAGAATAAAGTGCTGCCTGACGTAATTCGCGTTGTACTAATGAATATCAGCTGCTCTCTAAATCTGTAATAGTATGAGTTGATTAATTAAAATAAATTATTGTTTGATAAAAATTTTAGTAGAGATTCAAATATTAATTTAACGAATTAATTAGTCAAGATAAACAGTCAAATGTTTTCAAAAACAGTTAACTTTTAAACCCGAAAACATGAATTTTCAAACAAGAAAGGTGATTTTTTAACAACAACAAAATACAAATTTATTATGGATCAAAGACTTGCATTTATAACCAAATATTCAAATTTTCAACCTAAGAAGCCAAGTTTTCAACCAAATGATTAAATTTTTAAACAAAAAAGAATTAAATTCAAACACAAGAAGTTGCATTTTCAACAGAATCGGTGAATCATTAAGCCAAAAAGACGAATTTGTTAAAAGACAGTTGAATTTCTAACCAAAAAATTTTCTACAAAAAAGATAAATTTTCATTCCAAAAAAATTAATTTTCAACACAGCAATTGAATTTTTGAAGAACAAGATGACTTTTTAACAAAACAGTTAGAATTTCAATTATATAATTGAATTTTCAACAAAATAGTTAAATTTTTAACCACATCTTGAATTTTGGACCTACAAAGAGCAATTTTGATGAAATGGTTGCATTTTCGACAACGATGAAATTAATTATCAACCATACAGTTGATTTACAAACAAATTGTTGGGATTACAAGCAAAAGGAACGACTTTTTAAACCAATACCTAAATTCTCGAGCAAAAACACCAATTTTTTAGAAAACAATTGAATTTTGAATCTAAAAAGACAAATGTTCAACGAAACAGTTGATTTTTCAACGAGATAATTGAATCTTTAAAGAAATAGTCAAATTTTTTACAAAGTAATTAAATTTGCAGCAAAATAGTTGAATTTTTTACAGAAATAGCAAATCTTCACAAAAAAAAGAACTCTTAATAAAGATGTTGAACTTTTAACCAAGTAATTGAATTTTCAAACAAAGATCAACAATTCTCAACGAAAAATGTAATAGTTAATATTTCACCCAAAAAAAATTTTTTATTTCAAATAAAAAACAGTTAAATACAACTGTGAAACACAAATTTCCAACAAAATAGTTGAATGCTAAACCAAAACAGAATAATTTTTAAATGGAAAGTTGCATCATCAATAACAAGAGATCGAATTCCTGCTAAGAGATATAAAGTTTTAAGACAAAGAGACGAAATTTCAACAAAAGAGTTGAATTTTAAAGCGAAAAAGCTTTGTGAGCCTAGGAAGAGAAAAAGTGTCAAGCAAACTGGTGCATTTTCAAACAAAGAAAACAAATTCTCTAAAAAATAGTTGAACTTTCAACACAAAAATATGAATTTTTTAAAGAGAAAGTTAATTTTAAAACAAATTTTTGAATTTTTACGCTAAAAAAGCAAATTTTTTACAAAACTTTTAAATTTTCAACAAGAAAGCTATTTTTCAACCAAGAATAGAACAGTTATTATTGAAATTGAAAAAATTGATTTTCAACTTTAAAAAAAAAATCAAGAAAATAGTTCAGTTATCTACCAAAGAGATGGATCTTCAACCAATAAAATGTATTTTTAACAAACTAGTTCAACTTTCCACTAAGTAGTTGAATTATTAATAAAAAATTTTAATTTTCAACCAAAAACGACGAATTTGCAAGAAAATACAAAAACTGTCAACTAAATTGTTGAATTGTCAACTACAAACTATCACTTTTTAACCAATAATGTATTATTTGAATTGTCAGTTATAAAAAATAATATTTATACAAAAAAGAATAAATTTTCTACAAAACAGTTAAATCTTCAACCAAATAGATCTGTTAACCAAAATAGATGAATCCTGAAACAAAAATGTAATAATAGACTTTTCAATTAAAAATCATTAACTTCAAACAACAAATAATTGTATTTTCTAATTGGGTTCTATTATATCAGTTTAAATTTAAACGAAAAAAAAGAAAAAGGGAAATTTTCTTGAAGACAATGGAAAGAGAAAATTCCTCCCCCCTCCGCCAGTGTAGCAGCGCTTATTTTCTAAAAACAAGTCCATAAGTTTTTAATTTATAAAATCACAAAGATTTCTTATTCATTTAAATCTCTTTTTCAAAAACAATTACAATTTTTATTTGACATTTTTTTCATGCCAAAGAATATTCAAAGTTTCGGTTTTAATCCTGGAGACTTATCAACTTCTTTGTTGAAATTAATATAGCCTAATCTTTGAAATTTGCTTATACAATTCATAAAAACTCTAGCGACTCATGCAACAACGTAAAGATAAACAGAATGTTGGCTAAGCCAATAACATGTTAGGTAAGCTAATATGCTACGTCATTGTATTTACGCTCTGCTACCTTGATTAATGTATTATCTGCTTCACGTCTTAGCCAACAGAACGACATTTTATGCAAAATTATCCTCACTGAGAAGATATTAGTTCTCTTCAAAGTATATCTGCAGTCAAAAAGAAATAAGCAGCATTCGCAACAACAAAAATTCTATTGCGAAAGATAACCCCTATTCCAGCTCGCTTAGGGCTAACTTTACTGAAATTCCCGTAATACTAGGCCCAGCACAATACTTCAACGGTCATTGTTACGGAAAATTTCGTAATACTATTTAGTGAATTAGTTTTATGTGAAATATATCTGTAGCCGAAATGAAATAACTAGCATTCACAAAAAAATGCTAATGTTTAAATCAAATTCTTGATAAATCAATTGTGAAAAAAAATGAAAAGGAATTCCAATGGGTAGAGGTATTAATTTTGAAAGAAAAGGATTAAGTTCTTTGATGGATAAAACCCGTATATTTATTTCACTCAATATAATTTTATCATTACGAAGCATATCATATTTTATCCAAAGACGGATTAAAGTATTGTAAATTGGACATTTGAATGCAAGTTTCAATTTTTCGATATCCTACTTAAAAATATTACCATTTTATTCCCTATCGTTACATGTGCGTCTCGGACTAGGTCTCGACTCAGGAGAATACTGGACCGAGTGCGGTGGCGTTCTTACTGGCATATACGGGGACGTGGGTTGCGTAAGCTGGAGCGTGGTCTAGCGATAGCCCACAAATATATGATCATATTGTGCATGTAATTCCGGTGTCACAGGAATACGTTGATAGAATGGTAAAGTTAGGAAAATCTGCTCATCTGCACCATCGTATATTGAATAAATATTGACACCGATATATATTCCAACTATATACACTCGATTTTGTGCTACATAATGAAAACCTCCGCCAATTAGAGGTATGAGCCCACCATGTCCATCTCCATAAGAAACAACTCCTACTTGAGCAACTGATCTTGGAAACAGCACTTCTCTAGTGATGGACGTTGAGCTCAATGCTGTAAAAATAATAGTATATTATGTTACGAGACAGCAATGGCGCATTTATCAGCCGAGTCTGATGTTTTTGATACGTGGCAATCAGCACGCGCGCGTGGCTCCGAGTACTGAAAACAGCGGACGACGGTCAAAGGTGCCATTATTGTCTAGTCACACACCATATTTTATGCAAAAAGGACGGTTCCACGTTTTTTCGTTCGCATGTCGGTAGTCTGCGCCTGTGCAGTAGCTCAAACGCGCTACTGCGCAGGTGCACACGTATGATTTTCGACGTTTGTCGTCCCGCAGGCAAAGATACGATTATACTACCAAAATACGAATGGAAAGACGCGGGAATCGTCCGATTTTGCATAAATATATTTCTTCTACAAATATTTGCCGCGCTCAAGCTAGCGCCAGGCTGAATAATGAAAATAGGCCCTAGCTTTATATATATTGCAAAACCACGTCTGGGTCTGGCTTGTAGAATAAATAATTGCAAAGCCATCTTCCAGATTTGAAGAAATATTTTGTCTATCTAAAATAGCTCACGTACGATTTTGCGTTTTATGTCGAGTTAGCGCCAGGCCTGGTGAATTCTGCATGGAAAGAAATAGATGTATCTCGTATAGAAGTCAGCCGAGCAGTGGCCAAGAAAAAATGTGAGAATTCCAAAAAAAGTCTAAAAGCCGTTCAGTATGTTAAAAAAATAATAATCTGAGAAGCTTTAATGATTACTGGAGTGAAATTTTTCGAGAAAGTGTCCTTTTAGAATAAACTTATTTACTTTTTGTACTTTGGGTATATAAAGAGACTTTAATTTGGACAATTTCGAGCAGAAAATAAATATATTCTAATTAAAAATGAACCCTGAATTATAGATACGACAAATATTATATATTGGTATTACATCAGTATATTTACCAATAGAATTAATGAAAACTGCCAAGGCGAAGAGCAGACTACTAAGGATGATCCTCATTTTGTGAACATTAAGTGAAATATAATCTCATTTATAATAATTTGTTCTTAATTTCTTCATTTACTCTATATTTAATCTCTATATTCTCATTTTTAAGATTAATTTTAAATCGTTTTTTATTACGTGACTTTTATTACGTAGTGGAAAGATAAAAAAGTTATCTCATCATTTACACCGTAAAATATTCCATTTTGTTTTTATAATAAAAATATAATTCAGAAACTCTTTGGCTTTTTTTAGACTGGAACATAATTTTTGGTAAGTTTTAATTTATGTTTTGAACAGTTTAAATTTAAATTTATACATTTTCAGCTTTTCATTTCGAGGGCTGTCAAAGCCTAATTTACCTTTAAAAACGTAAAATAGTAACCTATTTATAAAGAAAAAGTGACTGAAAAATACTAATCTTTAACCCAAAAAGTTACTTAAAGTACTGATATGCACTAATAATGTGACTGATGTTTTTTTTTAAATTTTAAAGAATCAAAAAGAATTCGACAAAATGACGGTAAATTCATAATACTTCAAAATAATCGAATTTGAGTACGAAAGAACTGAAATGAATTAGAAAAAATCTAAAAAATTCCACAGATTTTAGCAAAATAGGAAAAAGTGGGATTTAAGGGAAATGAGCAGAATTTGATGAAATTTATAAAACCTTACGGTGAATTAAGAAAAATATCATGTCAACTGAGACAATTTTAAAGATGTGCAAAAATTCATTGAATTCAGTGACATTGAAATAATTTAAAGTGAATTTTAAGGGAATTCAAAATAATATGATTGAATCTCTAAGAATTCATTGTGAGTTCAAAACACCTCAGGATGAATTAAACAAAAACTAAAAAATAGTTTAAATCCATTTAATTAAGTAGACTGGAGTTTAATCTTTGAACCTTAAGAAATCCCTTACATCTTGTGAATAAATTCTTCACGGACCCTAAAAATATAATAAAATCCCATGAAATTCTATGTAACCTGGCGATATTGCCTAAGATCCTGGAAAATTTATAAAAAAAACTTTGAGCGCTTTTAAAATCCCTTTGAATCATTAAAATATATAAAAGTCCTGGGAATTTTTTAGAGAACCATTTTAAAATCTAATAGGTCTTGTAAATTCGGTCCATATCTTCCGAAATTCTAAGAAATTCTTTACAAACGCATTAAAATTTTGCTAAATATCTTAAAATGATCAAAATCCTTAGAAACACTTTGAGACTATTTTAATCTCTTGAAAATGATTTGCAATATTTCAAAATTCCCTAAAATTTTTCGCAAACTTTGAAATTTTTTAAAATCCTTTGAAACTTTTTGAAACTATTAAAAATGTCTTAGAATTTTATGAAACACCCTAAAATATTTCAAATACTTTGAAATCATTTAAAATTTCTTTACACTTTTGTGAAGCTCGTAAAAAATACTTAAAGTTGTTAAAAATACTCTAATAAATTTGTGATTTCTTGAATTCTCATGAAATTATTAAAATTGATTTAAAATACCGTAAGATATTTAAAATCCTGTAAAATCTTTTGAAATCCGTCAAAATTTTTTTTAAACTCCTGCAAATTCCTTGAAATCTTAAAAAAAGCCCTCAAATCTTCCAAAGTTCTTTGAAGTCAATTAAAATTTTTTTAAAATCTTTTTAAATATTCTGAAAAGTTTCAAATTCTATCAAATCTTTGAAAATGCCATTTTTACAATATCCCTAATTTTACCCTGATTTTCAGGTTTTCCCTGACCTGCGACCGCTCTGTATAATATTAAACAACAAAAAACATACATTGTTTTATACATAGAGTGACATTAAAATATTTTTCACCCAGCCTAAAAAAACATGAAACCCCAAAAAAATTCAGAAGTCGCCTTTTTCGCTATTTTCTTATGGTTTTACTAATTTTCTCGAATACTCAAGCGTTAAATGTTTGATATATTGTTATACCATTAAGTCATTTCCCTTTCGGGGTAGACGAGACTCACTCGGTTAAACCGAGAGAGTCGTATTTGGTTGGAGTATACTGTGAAGGGCACCAGGTGTTATCGGAAATGTATTTTTAATATATTGCAGCAATACTATATGATAAAGATTGACATTAGTTTAATTTGTATTGACTTTCACTTATAATACAATTTCTAAAAGTGACATATTGTTTTTTTCTATTTATAATAAAATGAATTTGAGTGTTTAAGTCAAGTAAAATGTTTTCCATTCAAACCATTTTCATTTGTTTGAACCACTTTTTTCCTATAAATCATAAAAAGTTACTATTTTCTGGAATAAATGACACAGCTTATAAATGTTAAGAGGTATATTTTTCGTGAAAGACAGTTTACAATTATTTAAACCATTAATAATCCTTCACATGAGCGTTTTCATAAGAAACGTAGAGAAAATTTAAGCTTTTCCGAATTTCTTACACTATATCGCTTATTATTTAATTTTTTTTTGTTTTAGAACTTATACCACAATTTTTTGTAAGATAATAATTTTTGAAACCATTTCTTACAGTTGCGTTATGAATAGTTGTTTTCTAGATCTATTATGTCAAATAAAAAAAAACTAATTAATAAGCGACATACTGTAGTGAATTCGGAAAAAACTACAATTTTATTCATATATCCTATCAAAATAAGCAAGCGATTTTAAATTTGGTAATAATTGCAAACTGTCTTTTACAAAAAAAAACTCTTAACATCTATTTACTGCGTCATTAGTTCTAGAAAAAAATTTCACGATGTACAGAGGAAAAACTTGTATAAACACATTAAAATAGTTCAAATAATTGCAAAATATCTTCAGCAAAAAAAAAATTACTTTCAATTAGCCGTTAATTCAAATTCATTAATTGTGTGTTCAATTCCAAAAATAGTAAATTTTCACGACTTGTCGTCAAAAAATTATAAAAATAAAAGTTGTTCAAGCAATCGCAAAATATGTTTAAGAAATATTTTTTTTTACATTCATCAACTATATCATTTATTTCTACGAATACTAACTTTTCACAATTCACAAAAAAAAACTGTTTTAACAAATAATAATTGTTTAAATATTTAAAAATAAGTTAAAAAATACTTAGAAATGATCAAGTCATCGAATAAAAATAATTATTGTACAAAAAAATACTGTTTAAGCAATGATTTTACATAAATTTGCTTGATTGTATTTTTGGGGCATTTTCCGAGCACAATATAAGAAGGTTGGAAGGAAATTCTGAATAAAAACTTAATGGGTGAAAATTATTTCTGAAACGTTTTTTAAAAAAGTAAATGAACTTTAATTTATAATAATAACAAGTGCTTCTTTTTTCGAAAATCGAACTTTTCCCAATCAAAATGCCATGCTAATTTGAAGAAATTTAAAACAATTTAAAAATATATAATATAAAATTACTTTTTACGGAAAATGAATATATTAGGAGAATCGATCAGCAAAAATTGAATTTTTGAACCATCCTAATACTGTACAGCTGTAGAAAAACAATTTCATCCTGAGAAGAATAATTTTCAACCTAAGTGCATTCATGTTCTAGATGGATTGAAACCGTTTCGAAAAGAAAAGCCAAACGTTTGTAAAAGTGAGTTAGAGCTTTTAACCTTTTGGTTTATTTTACTATTTCAATCAGTCGCAAGAAAAAAAAAACTCTAACGATTCGTACAATGGTGTCAGCATTGTTCTACCACAGACTATAGAAACTGCAGGCTCCATTTTATCACTCCGGTCTTCGATACAGTCTGGACCTTCGCGATATTTTATTTCGCCGACAATTCCGATAAAACTGCATAAAGGGCACGATTGAAAAGCATGGCTACTACCGGCAAGCAGTAACTAATGGCACTGCAAAGTG
>JAUELO010000179.1:48828335-48840430 GCA_032357855.1 Amphibolips quercusostensackenii | reverse complement strand
TTCTCTATTCACAAACTGAAAAGTACTGTGTGAAGTAAAATTGTCTTGTAAAATATAATTTAAACTTATAGTGAAGTAAATGAGTATGATTGTGTCAATGAGAGGAGTGCACTATTCATGTGATACAACTTTACAAACAAGCTACGTTAATTCTATTATTTCCTAATCGCGTTTTGGTTTCAAAAATGTACTCGCCTATGCTTTTTTCTCTAGAAAATTTGTTCACACTTCTTTTACAAAAAATAACAAAATTTTCTAATAATTAATTTCGTATTGTTCGTATGCTGATCAACATACTAGCTTAACGTCTCTAAAATACTTTATTTTCACAATGTTGCAAAAGTTGTGTCACTCACACTTTTCCTGGCCTGACACTTATGGTGCCGTTGCTCCTGTCAGATTCGCAAAAGTTTTCCATGGCAGTTCAGTCTCATTATTTCTTCGTGCAGGGATGGAAGTCAGCTGTCGATGAGGTACCAATACTAAATTATAGACATAATTGAGTAACATAACCTCTTGTCTCACAAAAAATGACGTCATCAGTGTGTGTATACCCGACGGATGTTTTTTAATTCGTCATTTCCCGGTTATCTCGCGGTCAGTTGTTAATTTTTGTACGGTCATTTGAAAAGTTTTCTAATGATTTGAATGATCTTAAACGATTTTTAAAGATTTCAAGAGATTTCTGAACATTTTTAAAGATTAAAAAGATTTTTTATTGTAACAGGCTACTTGAGAAAAGAATTATAATTCTGAGTTTGAACATCGGATAATTATTGGTCATAAGGATTGCGATTCTGAATTGGAACAGAATTTTGTAAAAAAAATTATAATTCTAACTTTAAACAGGGATTTTTTTCAATTTCCTTTTTCTAAATGAGAATTAAAATTATTTTCCTAAATTCCCGTTCCATGGCAAAAATTCTTTGTACCAAGTTAAATAATAAATCTTTGTGAAAATTTCTTGTACTGAATTCTATGTTATAATTTTGCACGGAAATTACCTATTTATAAGTAATTTCTATAATTCTTTACAGAAATCCCCTGTACGAAAGTGAAAATCCTAATACTTTATTAAATTCCACTATTCCAAAGTCTAAATTATAATTCTTTATGGAAATTCCCAAATCCAAAGAGAAAATTATAATTCTTTACGATTATTTTCTCTTTCAAATTACAATTATATTTCTTTCCGAAAACTCCCTGTTCCAATTCAGAATTATATTTTTTACGACATATTATATAACAATTCAGAAATATAGTTACTCCCTTTCCCTAAAATTTGCAAAAGGGAAGTTTCCAATTCTAATAAATTTTCAGTTAGAGAAAACAAATCTTATTCAAACAGATTCCATGTCAAAACTTACCTGTTCCAGGACAAATTTATAATTCTTTACGAAATTTCGTATTTCAAAGTCGAAATTATCATTGTTTATGGGAATTTCTTTCTAAATATCATTTATTTATCCTTCGTCTAAACTTAGAATAATAATTCTTTCAGAAAATTCTCTATATAAAGTGACAATTGAATACATTTCTAAAAATCCTGTTCCAAGTGAGAATTATATTTATTTACAAAATTTTCTATCATAATTCTAAAATATAGTAACTGCCTTCTTCCAAAATTCAGAATAGGGAAGTTTCAAGTTGTAACGAATTCTTACTTGGAATAGGGATTTTTCAAATCTCCTTCTCCTAAATCAAAATTAAAATTCTTTTCAATGATTCCCGTTCCATATAAAAATTCCCTGTTTAAAGTCAAATTATAATTATCTTCGGAAACTTTCTATCCTAATATAACAATTATAATTCCTAATAAAATTTCATATTCTTAAGTAAACCTTAAATTAAAATTATAATCTGCACGGAAATTCTTAGTTCTATCTCAGAATTATACTTCTTTTAGGAAATTCTCCGTCCCAAAATCAAAATTCTAATTCTTTATGGAAATTTTCTTTATCAAAATAATAGTTTTTCACGAAATTTCCTATTCCAAAGTCACAATCATAATTATTTACGGGAATTCCATGAATTAATTGTCAAAAGTATATTTCCTTACTGAAATTGCCTGTCCCAAAGTAGAAATGATCATTCTTCACGAAATTGCCTGTCCTAAACGCAAAATTATATTTCTTCACTGAAATTCGTCGTCGAAACTTAGAACTATAATTATTTACAAAAATTCCCTGCTGCAAGTCAGGATAATTGTAATTATTCGGATGAATTTTTAAATATATTTTTATTCATCCCCTGTTCTAACTCAGAATTGTAAATCTTCGAGAACACACCATGGTAACGACTTTACCTCCTGCGGGGCGAAATTAATCATGGTTTGTCGTACATATATATATATATATATCATTACGAGAAATCCCGAAAGAAAATGCTGCAGGCGACAATTTTGACATGGGAATCGACGATTCTTAGAATTTTAGAGAACGAAAACTGGAATCGAAGAAAGCATAATCACAGTGAACGAGAAGGGCGATTTCCGTGGCAATTGGATCAACGCTTTACTTCGAAAGAAGCCATCGGTTTTCCTCGCTCACATCACATTCGGTAAAGTGGAAAGCGGTTTCCATCTGGAGTTAAGAAGAAAAATATTTCCGGTAACGCCTCTTTCGTGTGGGCCACTTTGAGGGTCCTATAATTGAAGTACAAATCCTTAAATGCAGACAAGAGAGAACTTTCTGCTGTCTCAAACCTGAAAGCGAGCTTATGGTCCAAAGCGTGCGTAGGGAAAGGAAGGAAGGAAGAAACTGGAAGGCAAGGAACGAGATTAACGTTTCTACGGTTGGGTAACTGCACCCTCGTTTCAGACACTAGCAACGGACGGAGTTTACGTCAGGATGTGAAGTTATTTCGCACATTATCCCCGCATATCAAGATCACGCCGAAAAAACAAAGTGTTATCTTTATCCCAATTCCAGAGTAATCTTTACCTGCAAAAAAAATTACCTCCACGTAGTAAGATCAAGGATGCTACAAAATCCCAACTTCAAAATTCCCTGATTTTTCCCTGAACAATTTTTTATTTTCCCTGACCATTATAAATTTGTTTTCATGTATGAAAACAACCCGACACCAAGGAGATCAATAATTTTAATGAAAAAATAGTTTTTTTTCCTTAATTTATGTTTAAACACTTCTAGTGCCAACAGCAGACTTCACAACCCAAAATCATCTCAAAACTGGTAAAATAAGGCGATTTTTCACAAAAATAGGGGAATAAATTCTTTAAAATGAAATTGAATTCTATATGAAACGCTGAAGATTTTAAGCCAAAATATGTTGCATTTTCCACAAAATAGTTTAAGTTTCAACCAAAACAAGATTAATTTTCCACTAAAAGAGATGAATTTCGAACAAAAGAGTTGAATTTACAACCATATGGTCAAATTTTTAAACAAAAGTATTAAGCATCAACCAAAAACAGTTGCATTTTTAATTAAACAGTTGAATCTTCAAGACAAAAAGACGAATTTTTCAGAAGACAGTTAAACTGTAAACTGATAAAGATGATTTATCAACCAATATAGCTATAGAATAGATGCTTCTTAGTAATAGTTTGAACAATTGTTATAAACAAATTCATTGTTTGGAGACTTTTCAATGAATAACCTCAATTTTTGTTTGTGGAATTAACTAGGTATGTCTTTCCGATGACTCTTTGCTATGACACTCTGCAAATTGACAACAATTATTCATTATTACATTGCAACTATTTTTTAATGTATAGGCTAAACTTTTCTTGCGCAATCAAGTAAAACTTGTCGGCTTCTATTCGTGGCGCAGCGTAGGCAAAAGACAATCGATACCAAATGGCCAATTATCTAAAAAGGCTTAGGAATCGCGAAATAAAGACCTGAAAAGAGGTAGAGAAAATAATAGAAGAAAATCATCTTTAATCAAGATGCCCGAGGACTTGTTGCACTTTTTGTTGCGCGGAAGAAACAGTATTGCCGCTCGAACTATACACAATTTTAGTTCAGCAAAATACCTGCCGCAAGTATACGATATTGGTATTACAGCTAAACTGAATGTGTGACACGCCGAAATTCGTATTTTGCCGTCGCATCATTATAATGTAGTTCATGCAACGATAAAATTATAGCTGTTAGACCGATACCGCACCGAGAAGAAAATATTCTCCGTTGAAGAGGATTCCTCTTATTTTGATACATTTTTTTCTGTAATTTGGTATGAAAAGTATGTCTCTTAATTTCAGAGGATTGTTATCTCTTGAAGAGGATCATTCTCAAATTAAGAGAATCCTCTTGAAGGAAGATGAAAAATCCTCTGAATTTAAGAGGATCCTCTAATACTTTTTAAATACAATCCTCTCATTTGGAGAGTATTTCGTCTACTTCTAAATATGATTGATTATCAATTAGGATTTTTTTTCAAATAAATACATACATATTTTTGATGAAAATAATATGGATATTTATTCAAATTACTTAATACTAAATGCAATTGATACTAAATACGATTAATATTGATAATAAATAGTATTCATACAATTAATTAACTTATTAAAATACTTGATGCGTGTGGCTTCTTCCAGTGTTCGATTTATTGATATTTGTTGTTATATCGAAGCATTTCGAATCAGGTCCGACTCCTTATCAAGATTATATTTGTTTTGCATCAAAGATTATCGAATTTTTTTAAACAGATGTAGAGAAGTAAAAAAAAATTGATAAAGCTAAAGTTTCATTTTGTAAAGAAAGTCTGTTGAGCTTGAAATTTCAAAAATTATATTACTGTTTGATTTGAAAATTATCAAATTGATTGGTTAGATATAAAATTTGTTTGGCAATTCTTTAAATCACAAGCAAATTTTCAGGTTATATCGCATTACAATTTTTTTCTTCTTCACAAAAATTTCGCAAAGCAAATTTAACTGTATATAATAATTAAACTTTTTTTTAAACTTCTACAGAAGAAACCTAAGTAAATTATTTTAAATACAAAATAATTTCATTATGCGAAGCAATCTGATCATTTTAAATTTAGCGAAAATATAATTTTTTGAAACTTCAACCTCAACATACTTCCTTATTTAATGAAAATTTAACCTTATCAATCTTTTCTTCGCTTCTTTACATTTTTTTAAAAACCTTTTTATAATGTTTAACGCACAATAAAAATAATAATTATAATAATAAGGAGTCAGAGCTGACTCGAAATACTCGAAATGAAATCAATTCGTTGTAGAATCACCAATTTTAGTAAATAATGTGAGAAAAAATCACCCTGCGTGAGACATTCCCAGTCATTACTGTAGCCGACCTCGTATATCATATAATCATGGAATATTTAACTGGACAAGTTTAATTTTCACTCTAAAAAATTAATTTTTACCTGAAAAAACGAATTTTTATCTGTAATAGTTCAATTCACAGTTGAAAAATTAATTTTTTACAAAAAATAAAGAATTAATTTTTAACAAAAAAAAAAGATTTTTATCAAAGATTTTAACTTCCAACTAAGTAGTTTCATTTTCAACGAAAGAAGATAAAGTTTCAACAAAAAATAAATAGTTTATAACTTAATCAAAAAAGATTTTAATTTGAAATAAAAAACAGTTCTATTCATCCAACAAAAGCAAATTTTCAACAGAATAGTTACATTTTCAACCACAGAAATTAATTTCTAACTAAAATGATGAATTTGTTACAAAGTAGTTCAACTTTCCACCAAATAATTGAATAAAAAAGACCTGATAAAAAATTGTTCGTTGACACTTCGATCAAAAAAATTTCATATTAATATAAAACTGGGTTGAATTCAAGCAAATATTTAAACCCTTAACCAAAAAATATTTAACCACGTAAGATTTTTCCGTCAAAAAAGAACAAAAATGTCTGACAACTTCTTGAATTTCCAAGCTAAAATGCGAATTTCGCACAAGACGAATTTTTTGCAAAACAGTTAAATTTTAAACAAAACAGATATATTGAACCAAATAGTTCAATTTTCTACAAAAACAGTTGAAGTTTCAACCCAAAAGGACAAATTATATAAAACAAAAGTTTTATTTCAATCCAATGATTGTTAAATTTACAAGTCAAAAATACGGACTTTCAATAAAACAGTTGCACTTTTATGAAAAAAAAGATAAATTTTCTGAAAAATAGATTAATTTAAACCGAAGGAGACGATTCTTCCAAAAAATGGTTTAATTCTTAACCTAAAAATATGAATTTTGAACAAAATAATTACATTTTCAACTAAACAGGTGAATTTTCAACTAAAAAAGATTAATTGTCAAAAAAAATGTAATAGTTGATATTTCAACCAGAAAAATATTTTTAATTTGAATTACAAGCAGTTAAATTCAACCAAAAACGACAAATTTCCATTAAAATAGTTGAACCCTCAACTGAAAAATATTAGATTTCTACAAAAGGAGATAAAGTTTCAAACCTTTCTAACTTTCTTACGGAATAGTTAAACTTTCAACCCAAAAAGACGAATTTTTGACCCAAAATATAAATTTTCTATGAGTATCAACATTTATAAGAACTTTGGTTTCTAATATGCGTTCGGAGCTGGTGTTTTCGAAACTCTCAACTATGTGTATTGAGCTGATGTTTTCTGATGTCTGATGAGTCTTTGTCACTTGAGTACTTCTGTCCTATAATGTTAAACAAATAATATATAGTTAATTTAATAAATTTATAGACTTTTACTTATTGTTGCACTAACTAAAAAATATATATGGTTTAGTACATAGTTACGGTGAAGTTTGCCGTAATCGGCACTAGGGTTACGGTGAAATTCGCAATAATTTACACAATTCACTTTTTTCACAGGTAAAGCAATTACTAATTTGAAAATTAATTTGCAATTTAGCTTTTATTTTCACATCTTGAAAACGGGTTACAGTGTGATTACACATATTTTTTTGGTCAATGACAGGTGGGCGTTCAGCCCTAATTTTTATAGGTTATGATGGAAAAATTTGCCGAATGAAAGATCTTATGGACTAGAACTTTGGAGGCTGGAAAAATTTGCAATAGATTTGTATACAAAACGTTATTTTATTGTTTATTAATCATGCGAAACTCTACCATAATCCATTAAAATTCGCCGTGACCCAATTGCTGATTACGCGGCGAATTTTACGGTAACGAAACTGCTTTTTTGATATTACTAACAAAACCGACAAATCACCAACCATTTCTATAATTTTAGTTATAATAGAAGCGGCATTTTTGCCATTCTTCTTAATTTTTCAATACTTCATACATTATTCTCTAAAAAGGAAGAACAACAAACATAAAAGAGAAATGCATGCGAGTATTGTTATATGGAAATATAGGAGAGATTGTTAGCAATGAAGAAATCATATAATTTGTAGTCCACATGCATACGGAAATGCCCAACCTAAAAATGTGAGATCCAAATTTTTCAACAGAGAAATCAGCTCTTTATCTATTTTTGTAAAGTATAATAATTCACTGCTTTCTTGTAACTCCACCGACAACGACCGACAAAGGCAAACGACACTAAACAAGTTAGGTTATTACGCTTGATTGACTCTGCACGCGCAAGTTCAGATCTCAGAGAATTTCTTCTACAAATTAGAGAATCATACTGAACCTGAGAGAAAAATGTAAAAGTCTTCCTTTTGCCATCTTTCCTTTCGAAAAAAGAGGAAAATCCTATAATTTCTAAAGGAATATTCTCTTTTTAAGAGGAAAATGTGAGAGAATTGATGAATCGGAATTCTCCTCTCAAATTAAGAATATTTTTTTCTTGGTGTGGTGTATAGTGTCTCAACTCATGCGGTATAGGCAAGACAACTATCCTTATTTGTCGCAGGACCGATAGACTGCTTCGCATACAGGTGCGACTGTAACCTCAAAGGATAAAAGAGGCGTCATTTTCTCAAGGCGTTTTTTTTTGTTGCTGAAAGTTTCTTCGTATTATTACAATTCACAACAGCGATGGACAAGTGGGTGAAGAAATAATTGAATGATTGAGGACTGCAAAAATATACCAAATCTTTTGAGGGTAAGTACTAACGAATGTATGGTACTTCGACTATCATATCTTTATTTCTCATTATTCATATAATTCATAGAGAGAATTAGATTTGTGTAAAATTTACTTTTCCCCCGTTTTTGTCAAGTGTACACGTTTTAAAATTTTTAGACTGTTAGCACGATAACTTTCGAATTAATTGACAGATTGAATTGCACACACACATATGTGTATAAATAAACAAGTATATGTAAGCGATAAATTACCTTATCAGATGCGTGCGACACCTTTTTCGCGTGCATCGTTATAACAAGCATCGCGTTTTGTTGACGGTAGCTATACATTGTATTGTCACGTCAACGAACTTGTATCCTTCGTGGGGCAATATGACGTTTAGGAATACTAGTTTAATAGCTATGCCTATACCGGTATAGGCATGAGGACCATCCGGTAGTGTTGGTCCAAGAATTATACTTTCTAGTTTTGAGGACCAAAATATAGTTCTCTCAGCTATATCGTTTGTTGCTTGTAGGGTTAAAGAGTCAAACAAATATTTGATCGATTGAAATATTTGTTTGATTCAAACAAAACTCATTACATCAAAACACACTATTTTTTAAGTTACCATCCCTTTCTCTACTTCTTCCCTTCTACTTCCCCTCTTTTCACTTACTTCTTTATCCTCTTCTCATCCCTTCACTACTTATTCAGCCTACTCACCCTGCCTTCCATACTTCCCTAACCTTCACGTCCCCCCTTCCCTAACTCTCACGTCCTCACCTCACTCTTTCTACTACACCTTTCTGTCCTTCGATCAGTTGCACGCCCTTGCTTCCTCTACTATCATTTTCCTTACTTCCACTAATTCACCACTTTCACTTCCTCTATTTTTCTTGCCCTCTTCTCACTTCCTTTCACTTCACATATTTCTCCTCTCCCACTTACCTTTACTTCCCTTACTTACACATTCACCCTTTCCCTACTTCCTGTCTTGTAAATTCACCACCCTCACTAACCTACTTTGCTTCCCTTTTTCTAACTCAGCTACAACCCCTTTACTTCCCCACTTACAATTTATCTCACTTGCCCTACTTTTATTTCCCTTGCCTTAACTTCACACCATCCACTAATTTCCCCTACTTCAATCTCCTCGCTTTGTGTGCCTCGCTTTCACTGCTTTCCCTACCATTCCTTTTCCTTACTTCCATTTACTCCCGATACTTTCCCTATTCCACTTATTTTCGCTGCCCCTAAGTTCACTCCCTTCACATCCTGTAGTTTCCCTATTTTCACTCACACACTGTCACTTCTTCTACTTCTTTTACCATAATTTTCCTACCCTCACTTCCGCTACCTTCCCTTTGCAAATGCCTCTTACTCGCGATACTTACCCTCACATCCTTTCACTTCCCCTTACTTCCCCTAATTCTACTTTATCACAACCCAAACTGGACTTATTTTCCCTTTCATCAATTCAAATACTTTCCCTCTCATAAGTTTTCTACCCTCACTTTTCTTGACTGCCAATTTTCGCCTAACGTCCTCTAATTGGGGTAAATTAGAGCCATAACAAAGCTTCTTTTTGGTTTTTGAGATAATTTATTCTACGTTAATTCGTTTTAAGTCGATTTTCATGTTAAATCTACAAAGAAAATTATATTTAATCAAACCTAACATTTTCAAAAAAAATTTCAATTAAAAATTACTTTTTAGGCCATATCTTTTTTATCCTGATCTCTTTTTATTTTTTATTCTATTTTTCTTTATCATTGACTAAAGACTTTTTACACTTGAGATGCTCTTTCAGATCGCGAGGCAGGAATCAAACCCGCAAGCCGACCGAGTGTGTCAAAAGCCTACGCCATAGCCCCCAAAACCATCGTCCCACTTACTTGATCTACATTTTGAAAGGATTTAGACTTTTCAAGACACTAAGTTACAGAATTCAAAAATAGAAAATGTTATATGTTTTTTTATCTCAAAAAATACATAATAAATGGTCTGAAAAATATCAAAAAATGAGTTTCTTAAAGGACCATACAATTTTTTTTAAATTTTAGGCTTAAAATAGTCCGAATCTCCCGCTACCCTTTAAAAAATACAGAAAATATGTACGGAAAAGATCACTTCAGTGAAAATTAGTTCAGGCTTGGCGAGATGGGTCAACCACTGTATTGAATTCAGTTCTATACATATTATTGATTTTTCTTGAATTCTTGTGAAATATTTGAGAATATTCCAGAATATTTAAAGAAATTTCCTCATGCATTTAAATAATTTTCAGGGATTTCAAAGGATTTAAAAATATTTTTGAAAATGTTAAGGAATTTTCAAGACCTTTAAAAAGTTTTTAAAGATTTAAAAAGATTTGAAACGATAAAAAATTGCTCCGGGTACTAAAAAAAGTTTCGAAACATTTTCGAAATCTTTAAAAAAATTTAAGGTTTTTAAAAAAGTTTTGTATATATTAAGCTATGTATTTTAAAAATTTATGAGTCCGATTTCCAAGATATTCAACAAATTTCCAGGAATTGTCAAGGATTTTATTTATTTCAAGGGATTTGACAAAATTTGCATGTGACTGTGAACAATTCTCTAGAATTTCGGAAAATATAAAACGATTTTACAAGGAATATAAGATTTTAATATTTTCTAAAGATTCCAAGAGATTTTAAAAGATTTCCGAGGATTTTTATGATTTTAAGGGATTTTAACAGATTTTAAGGGAACGTACAATAATTACGTAGAGGATGAACAACATAACAATTATTTCTACTATGAACAAGATTTCAAAAGGCCTTGAAGGGGTTAAACAAAAATTTAAAGATTCTTAGTAATCTCGAAGGATTTTAAGGGGTTTCAAAAGATTTCAGAACACGAAGATAGTTTATGGGGTATTCCAAACGATTCCAAAGGATTGCAAAAGGTTTCACAAATTTCAAGCAATTTAAAAAAATTTCAAGGGATTTTAAGAGATTTTACAGGATTTCAAGATATTTTGAGATGTTTTAAACGAATTTACGAGTTTCTAATAGATTTTATAATGATCTCAACAGATACTTACCAAATTCTAAAAGATGTCAGTGGATTTTAAAGGTATTTGGAAGATTTTAAGGGATTTTACAGTATTCTAAGGAAAACTAAAGTATCTTACCAAATTTTGAACAATATCAGTAGATTTTAATGGTATTTGGAAGATTTTAAGGGATTTTACAGGATTACAAAATTTTTGCAAATATTTCAAAGAATTTCAGGAAATTTCAACGGGTTTTGAGAGATTTAAAGAGATTTCATTGACTTTGTGGCATATCAAAGGATTTTAAGGGATTTTAAAAGATTCAGAAGTATATCCACGGATTTTAAAAGATATAGGTCTTCAAAAGATTTAACGGAATTTCAAAGTATTTCCAATTATGATGAATTATAAAGAATTTCACCAGGCTTTGTGTTATTTCAATGGCTTCTGAAAGGTTTGAAGGGATTCCAAGAGATTCAGAAAAATTCTTAAGAATTTTTAGTTTTTCGAGATATCAAGAGATCTTGTGGTATTTCACGAAATTTCAAAGATTTAAACTGTTTTTTTTTAAGATTTTAAGGGATTTCTACCAATTTCAAAGAAGGGACCTTAAGGATAGATTTTCAAGCATATAAAAAATTTTAATAAGGTATTCGAAGGATTTTAAACGATTTCAAGGATCGCAAAAGGTTTACGAGATGATGTACGATACCCATGGAATGAAAAAAATTAAAAAAAAATTCAAATAATTAAACAAATTCTATGGTACTTATAAATTTTTAAAGAATTTATTAGATTTCAGGAAATTGCAAAAAATTTCCTATATATTTATTGGACGTATATAATATGAAATATCACATAAGAAAAAATCAATAAAACAAATAATGATATAATGTTTATAATAGTATAAAAAGTAATTTTTAACAGACAGAATAGATTTCAATTCCACCTTTTCAGTTTAACTTTCTGTCAAAATGTGCAAAAAATTCGAAAAAATGAAAAATGAGCACAACTTTTAAGTAACATTTTTTACATTGATATCTCAGGTTAATGTTTTGAAATTACATTAAAAAATATGTAGAAA
>JAUELO010000179.1:48725147-48748261 GCA_032357855.1 Amphibolips quercusostensackenii | reverse complement strand
TTTGCACCCGAGCTTCCTCCTCCACCACCTCGATAACGTGGTTCCGCTCCAGGTTCCGGGCTCATCTGCCTGCTTGTACTTTGTCCTCCCTCGTGTCTTTCGATTCCAGAATTTTGTGGGTCATTTGCGACTGCTGCGGCATAAGCTGCGACCATCTGCAGGTCCGCGGATATATTTCTCCTGCCTTGTCCAGCACGCGGACTCGCTGGACAAGAATTTGCAGCACTGATTGTCCCCGTGGGAGATGGGAATGGACTGCTGTAACCCGTATCGGGGATATTTATGCGAAGAGGTGGAAGTGGAGCTCTTTGTCTTGGAGGAGAAGGCACGCGAACATTGCCTTGCTCCTGTTCGTCTACCAGAGATTGAAAGACAAGCCTTATGTTTGTACTCGGAAATCTGAATGTGCACCTGCAATTAAAAAAAAAAGGATTATGTATGTAGTACCTTTATTTTGTATCTGTTTCAAATAAAATATTCAAGGTGGAAGCAAAACCAGGGTGTCTACTCAAATCCTGGAAAAAATTCCCTGACAATTCTAGGTTTCTTCCAGGTAACTCAAGATTCTTCCAGGTATAATTTTTCATAGTACGGAACGATTCAAATATTTTTTATTTCTTAACACAAATTTAATTAAATTTAATTTAGAAAGCTTTGACAAATTATTATATTACAATAAATTCTTAAATATATTAGTCCCATCCATTAATTAAATATTTAATAATACTAAAAACATAACTAATCATTTGTTTAATTTGTCTCTAAAATTCCTAAATTTTGTATAATAATTAAAAAAAATTTATATTTTATCTTTTTATAATTTAAATTCAATACATATTTCGTTAAAATTAATGCGGGTACTATATTAAATTCAATATAAACTGCTTCAAATTCCTAAGTTTTCAAGTAAAAATATTGCACTTTGCACAATAGATAAATTTTTAACCAAATAATTGAATTTTGAACCAAAAAGAATAATTTTTTACCAAACAGTTGAATTTTAAACTAAAAAAGATCAATTTGTGAAGCAAATAGTACAATTTTGAACCAGAAAAGATCAATTTTCAACCAAAAATAGAATAGTTAGATTTTCAGTTTAAAAAAAGTAATTTTCCACAAAAGAAAACAAATTTTAAACTAAAGTGATAAATTTTCAACTTAAAACGACGAATTTCGAACAAAAACGATGATTCTTTAAACAGAAAGATTAATTTTATTCCAAAAAGGACAACTTTTCGAATAAAATGCGCGAATTTTCAACTAAAAAAAACAAACACTCAATGTACCTGAAGTTCTGAACGTTCAAATCAACGAAATATTTTTTCCTTATTTTATTTTACCTACAAATACTATTCCAACAAAAATGAAAAATAATGCAATATCAGTTTTTTTTGTAATCTATTTATTGTAATATAAATTCAAGCAAGTAGTTAAAATTTTCAATTAAAATTATGCTTATTTAACTATAAAACTTGAATTTTCAACAAAAAAGATGTTTCTTCAAACAAGAAGATTAATTTTAATCCGGGAAGGACCAATTTTAACAAATTACGTGAATTTTCAACTAAAAAAGAACAATTTACAACCAAACAGTTGAATTTTGAACTAAAAAGGTTCAATTTCCAACAAAAAATATAATAGTTGAAAAAATTAATTTTTAACAAAATTGATCAATTTTACACTAAAATTATGCATGTTTGACTAAAATAGTTAAATTTTCAATTTATAAAATTAATTTTTAACCAAAGAAAACACATTTTAAACCAAACTCATAAACAAAAATTTTCAAACAAAAAGAAGAGTTTTCGACTAAAATTATGCTTATTTAACTGGTAAACTTTAATTTTCAACAAAAAACATGTTTCTTCAAACAAGAAGATTAACTTTATTACAAAAAGAGGATTTTTTAACAAAATACATGAATTTTTAACTAAAAAGAGCACATTTTCAACCAAATAGTTGTATTTTTAACAAAAAAATAAAACAGTTAAATTTTTATTTGAACAAAATTAATTTTTTACAAAGGGGCTGAATTTTCCACTAAAATAATGAATGTTTAACTAAAATAGTTGAATTTTTAAGCAAAAAAACCAATTATCACTAAAATAATGAATTTTTAACTGGAATATTTGAATTCTCAACCAACAAAATAATTTCTACGAAAAAAAACGAAATCTTCAACAAAATACTTCAATTTTGAACAGGAAATAAATTGTTAATCAAACATTAAATAGTCACATTTTTAATTTAAAACATTAATCTTCAAACAAAGAGATTAATTTTCAACCAAAAAGATCAATTTGTAACCAAGTAGTCTTACTTTCAACCAAGTAATTTAATTTTCATTCCAAAAAATACGAATTCTGAACAAAAAATGTAGTAGATGATATTTCATACAAAAAAGATTTTAATTTTCAATTAAAAAAAAACGGTTGAATTCAACCAAAAAAAGCGAATTTTTAACATGATTTGAATTTTCAACTAAGACAGATTTTTCAGTAGAGAAAAAATTGCAAATAAGGTGTTAAATTTTCTGCAAAAAAAATAATTTTCTACCAAAAAAACAAATATTCAACAAAATACATAAATTTGCAACCAGATACTTGAATTTACAACTATTATCAAAACAATCAATTTTCTGCCAAAAAAAGAAGAGTTTTTTTTCAGTGAAAAAATATATTCAAAAGAAACAAAAAAAATAATTTTCAACAAAATATAGTTAAATACAGTTATACAACGTTACTTTACACATAAAGAATCATTCTTGTTCAATTTTATATTTCAAATAAATAAAAAAAAATGTAAGCACGCTCTCGAAAAAATTACAGGTCTTAAAAAAAAAATTCCCTGACATTTCCTGGTTTTTCCAGGCAAATAAAAATTCCGTGATAATTCCAGGTTTCCCAGGTAGGGCAGACACCCTGAAAACTTTATCTTAAAAATGCCCCGACTTTTCCCTGACCAATTTTTTATTCTCCCTGACCACTTATATTTAAAGATCAGCCTTTTAATCTTGTATAATATTTAACTAGCATCTTTTGTAAACGGAACAAAACAATTTCAGATTAAAATTTAATTATTTCAACCAAAAAAATGACTACGATAAAAAATGAATTTTTAATGCAAGGAAGAATTGCAAAAAATATGACTTTTTAACAAAATAGTTAATTTTCGAACAAAATAGTTGAAGTTTTGAACAAAATAATTAAATTTTCAATAAATTAGTTTCATTTATAACCAAATTCTTGAAGCAAATAATCAAATAATTTAAATTTTTAGAAGACAGTTGAATTTCCAACAAAACAATATGCATTTTGAATCCAAAGGACGAGTTTTCTGTCCAAATAGACGAATGTTCAAAAAAACAATTGAATTTTCTACCAAAAAAATTACTTTTTAACAAAATATGTAATAGTTGATATTTCAACCAAAGATGATAAAATTTCTACTAAAATTGAAAAAATTAAATTCTCACTTTAAAAAAATTAATGTTCAACCAAAAAAAAAAACGAATTTTTAACAAAATAGTCAAATTTTCAAGCAGTGAAATGAATTTTTAACTACAATGATGAATACGCAGCTAAAAAAATACGTTTTTAAACAAGTAGTTGAACTTTCAACACAGAAGTTGGCTTTTCCAACCAAAAAGACGAATTTTCAACAAATAAACATTTTTCAGTTAAGTAAGAAAAAAAAATCAACCAAATTCTTGAACTTTCAAGCCAAAACACCAATTTTCCTTAAAACAGTTGAATTTTCAACCCGAAAATATGAATATTCAACAAAAAAGTTCATTTTCAACCAAACGGTTGTATTTTTAACCAAAAAAAAAAGGAAATTTCAAACAAAGAAGAGTAGCTTTCTACAGAAGTTGGACAAATGTTCAACTAAAACAAAAAACTTTCAACAAAATAAATACATTTTCAACCAACGAGATGAGCCTTCACAAAAAATTTTTTTTTTAACAAATAAGTTTAAATTGTATTCAAGTTGTTCAATTTTCAATTAAAAAAGATCAACCTTTAACAAAACGGTTCAACTTTCAACAAAATATATGAATTTTTAACTAAAATGAAGAATCTTTAAAATAGCTAATTTTTCAGTTAAAAACTTTACTTTTTAACCAAAAAGGTCAATTCTCAACTAAAATTATTAATCTTCAACCAAGAAGTTTTTTTTTAACAGAGAGGTTCAACCCTCAACCAAGTAGTTCAATTTTCAACCCGAAAAGATGAACTTTCAGCGAAAGATGTAATAGTAGATATTTTAACCAAAAAGACTTTTATTTTAAATAAACAGTTGAATTTATCTAAAAAAGACGGATTTTTAACAAAATAGTTAAATCCGCAACCAAAAAAGACTAATTTTCAACTAAACAGTTACATATTTACATCTAGAAAAGATGAAACTGTTACTAAAACAGATGCATTTTTAAAACGAAGAGACGAATTTTCAAAAAAAAAAAAAACAATTGAACTTTAAACCGAAGATATGAATTTTCAAATAAAATGACGAATCTTCAACTAGAATAGTTAAATGTTCAGTTAAAAAATTTAATTTTCAAACAGAACAAAAACGAATTTTCAAACATAAAGGTGAAGTTTCAACAAAAATTATGAATCTTAAAAAAAAGGATGTTTTAACTAAGTAGCTCAACTCGCAATCAATTACTTCAATTTTCAATAAAAAAAAATATGAATTTTTAACGAATAATGTAATAGTAGACATTTGAACCAACAAATATTAGCATTTTAAATGAGAAACAGTTGAATTCGACCAAAAAAGACGATTTAAAAAAAAATGGTTGAATCTTCGCCCAAAGAAGATTAACTTTCAACAAAACAGTTCCATTTTATCAAAAAAAAAAAAACAAAGATTAAATTTCGACTAAAACAGATCAATTTTTAAACCAAAAAGATGAATAAAAAAAAAGTTCAATTTTCAACCAAAAAAAGGTGTACGTTTAATTTTCAACCCCAAAATATGAATTTGCAATAAGTTCATTTGATACCACAACGTTGGAGTGTTTAAGCTAAGAAGGCGAATTTTCAACAGAACAGTTAAATTTTCAACCAAACAATAACATTTTTTACTAAAAATACAATCGCCCGAAGGAAGCAACTGCAAAACAAAAGACATAGAAATACAAGGCCAATAAATTACTAACAAGAATATTATAGCAGGGTGTCTGTAAAACTTTATGTCCAAAATTCCCTAATTTTTTCCTGACCAATTTTTCATTTTCTCTAACCATAATTATTCAAAGACCAGAATCTTAGTCTTGTAGAATTTTTAAAATAGAATCTTTTAGTAACAGAATAAAACAATTTCAAATTAAAATATCAAATTTATTATCCTGGACATTTATTTAAGTACCGCTCACAGAAATTCTCTGACTTTTGCAAGATTCTTTTTCCAAAATCCCTGTCTTTTCCTAACCAACTAAATTCCCTGACTTTTCCCTGATTTCCAGGTTTACCGTGACCAATGCCGATAGTGGGCCTATAAGGATAGTGGATCAATGAAAAAACATCGCCTTCATTTTACGGTTGTAAATATGAAATGAACTGAAGGAAGATAAAGTGAGGATTCTATTGAAGATAGAGATATTAATAGTGGCTTGTGTGTAGAGACTACAATGCTATAAACCACAAATATTGATTAGGAGGCGGATGTCCTCTTGATAGCAAGGCTACTAAGGAATTAAAACCTCAAATCACGATAACATGTTCTTCGCAAAGAGATTTGCAAGTTATTTTAAATATTTAAGTCAAAAGTTTGTTATCTTTAACGATTCTGATATGGATTACCCTACTTCTATTCAATTTCCCCCTTTTCATGATAAGTCAAAAACTTCCATCATAAAACCTATTCAAGAGATCAAGAGTTTATGGAAAGTTCAACTTCACACATACTTTATACAATATTCATGAAGGGTAAATCTTTCCAAACAGAAAAATGCATCCAAAGAGGTATAATACAAGTCTGATCTGTTTCAACATGTGTAACTTTCATCGATGATAATTTATTTTCTTTAGAGATACTCAATTATTCTGATTTAAATATTTAAACTGGGAAACAAAAATGATGAAAGACTTACAACATTTCAATTTGTTTTCCGGAAACGTTAGTTTCAATTCTATACATATACAAAAAATTGGTTAAGAAATAAAAAAAAGACGCTCACGTAATTCCTAAAGTCTTGAATTTAGAACATCTTGATACGAACCGAATGTTTTGTTTATCATAATTTATTAGGGTGATATGCCTTTGTAAATTAAATGCAAAGATACTGATAAGGGAATTATTGATTACAATGTTAGGACATACTTTTAATTGGAAACACTAAAATCGGAAATAATGAACTGACAGTGCTGTAGAATGACAGCATTATTGTTTGAGAATCTTCGTATTTTACAATAAACTCCACTGAAAAATTGCTCGATACCTAATTCATACTTATTAATAGTTGCCTTGAAGTAGCTAAACCGCGAAAGGAAAAGCAAACCAAAGGATATACGCTATAGGCGTAATCTGACAATGACAGAACGATAATATTATGACGAAGGTTAATGTTTGTTTCAATTTTATATTGATAGTAAAGTTTAAAGGGACATTGTTTACTTGCATAAATTCACTTCTTTCTGATTCTGACAAAGTGCGAACGTAAATATAATCTAAATAGCATATCAGTACATAAGAATAACTTCTTATCCGAAAACTCAATTAAATATAACGTTCAAAAAATAGGAGCGAATGTCGAGATAAATTCAGCAATTTTAAGAAATAAATTAATCACATTGTTATCAAATTGGAAGATTGCCAATTCTTGTGAAACAATACGAAAGCATGAGAATGCCAAATTAGTAAAGACCAATTTTTGTAAATTATGTTTTGAACGGTTTATGTTTTTAAAGGTTTATGGCCTTCTTATGTATTCATAATTATCACAAAAGTCTTTATTTTGATCAAAATTTTTGTTCAAGTTAAGTATTATTATATTACGCAATCAGGGTATCTACTCCAATCCTGAAAAAATTCCCCATCAATTCCAGGTTTTTCCCAGGTATCATTTTTCATAATACGGAACCAAAGAAATATTTTGTTTTTTCTTAAACAATCGAATCGGAACATGTACACAGCTTCGCGATATTATTATAAATAATTTTTTTCCAGTTTCTAGGGATTTAATTAATACGTTTAATTTAGAAAGCTTTAACAAATTATATTACAAGATAATCTTTAATATATTAGCACCATCGATGAATTAAATAATTGAATAACGGTAAAAACATAATTAATCATTTCTTGAATTTGTCTCGAAAGTCCATGAATTTGAATAACAATTCAAACAACTTAAAATTCAGGACACATTCAGATAAAATTAATTTGAGTGCTATATTCAATTCAATTTAAACCGCTTCAAATTCCTAACTTTTCTAGTAAAATATTGTATTTTCAACAAGACAGATGAATTTTTAACCAAACAGTTGAATTTTAAACAAAAAAGATTGATTTTCTACCAAAAGACAATTTTTCAACAAAATACATGATTTCTCAACCAAACCGTTGAATTTTTAACTAAAAATAATCAATTTTCAACCAAATAATTGCATTTTCATCTAAAAAAAGGTAAGTTTTCAACAAAAAATGGAACAGTTAAATTTTCAGTTTAAAAAATGTCAACCAGTGATTAATTTTCAACTAAAATCATGAATCTTTAACTGGAATAGATGAATTTTAAACCAAAAAGATACATTTATAACAAAAGGGTTTAAGTTTCAACCACGCAGTTTTATTTTCAAGCAAGCAGTTTTATTTTCAACCAAAAAGATGAATTTTCAACTAAAATGTTCAATATTTAACAAGAATACTTGAATTTTGATTTAAAAAATATCAATTTTAAATCAAAATAGGAATAGTTAAATTTTCAGTTTAAAAAATTATATTTCAACGAAACTGATGAATTTTTAATAAAAATAATGATTCTTCAACTAGAATAGTTGAATCTTTAACTGGAATAGTTTAATTTTCAAACAAAAATTGAATAGTTAGATTTCCAGTTAAAAAAATTAATATTCAACTAAAGAGATGGATTTTTAATTAAAATTAAGGAATATTCAACTGGAATAGTTACAAATTCTGTTTAAAACAATAATGTAATCATTCAATTTTCTGTAAAAATAATTTATTTTTTTTTTAAATTTCAAGCAAGTAATTAAATTTTGTTTTTAAAAAAGGTGAATACTGAATAAAAAATATAGTAACTGATATTTCAACCAAAAAAATATTTTAATTTTCAATCAAAAACAGTAATACGAAGCTATTTTGCAAATGAAGAATCACTGTTATTCAATTTTACACTGCAATTAAAAAAACAGCACGGTTTCGGAAAAATTCCTTGACTTTAAAAAACATTCCCTGACATTTCAAGGTTATTCCAGGTACATTACCTACCGGCAGAAAGTTTGGGTACATTGCTATTTTTTTTCAACTTTTCTTCACTCTAAAGGCGAATATATGTGCAGAAAATGAAACTACATTTATATAATCAGAATAATTTGAAAGATTTTAAAATTTCGCGTCGAATTCGCCTAGGCTAAAGTTATTTTGATGAACGAAAATAAAAATATTTAGCTTGAAAGTCAAAGATTTTTTTTAGCGAAATGACCAGTTTGAAATCTTGAGTTTAACTCTTTGCCAGATCTAGAAAAATGTTCCTAAAAATTTGGAAACATAACATCAAGAGAAAATCATAATCTTTAAATGTAAACTAAGAACACCATTAACTATTATGTAATGGCTAAGTATTTATAAAAAAAAAAGGTTTACTTGTGAGATAGAAACTTTTGGAGTAAAAAGTCCGAGATTCGTCGCTAACCTTTATTTTGTATAAGGTGCAATTTCAGATTCCTTTATATTCCATTGTAAATATAACTATTAACAGTTAATTGCTAAGATGCTTCGCAGTTCCATTCATCCTAACCTCAAAGCAACGTGGCAAATATTTTGTCCATAAAATTTTTTCAACTTCAGATTCCTTTATATTCCACTGTATACCTAATTGAATCTGAAGTTTCACCTTATCAAAAAATGAAGGTTAACGACGAATCTCGGACTTCGCTCCCAAAATTTTATATTTTACAAGCAAGCATTTTTTATATATACTCAGCAATTACATAATACATAGTTAATGGTAATTTTAGTTTATATTTAAAGAGTAGGATTTTTTGTTGATTTTATGATTTTTCCAAATTTTAAGGAACAATTTTCTAGACTCGGCAAAGAGTTTAACTCAAGATGTCAAAATGATCATTTTGCTAAAAAGAATATTTGACTTTCAAGATATTTTTTTATTCGCCTTTGAAGAACAGCAAAATTTTGAAACAATACGGTGCTTGCTAGAATTTTGGGACTTTTAAATATTTTGAATAATTTAATTATTCAACAGGCGGCGTCTCTGCATACCGTAATTTCGGTACGAATAGCCGTATTCATTCGATGCAAATAACGGTACCTAGAAAAGCGAGTCAGCTATTCGCACTGAAATTTTATAGCAATTAGGATTTTTTCGGTACAAGTAGACCCTGCCCATTTAATATGATATACATAAAAATATCTTTTCAATAAAATAATCTTTAAATGTGTTTCAAAGGTATCCAGAATATTCGTAAAAATATTATCATTGTAATCGCGGCGTCTTTCAATTAAAAATTTTGATTTCAATAAAAAATGGAAGCTTGTTTGAAACAATTGCGAAAAATTTGCATTGGAATACTTTGAACAGGAGAAAGACAGGATTTTTGACATTAATAAAACAAGTATCTTTATCAAAGTAAGTTTATGATAAATATTGCATTTGATTAAATTAATGGATGATCTTAAATGTCAACAAATACAAATTTCGCGAGAGTTGTATACATTGAATACATCATCAATTGTTGTGAAAACAAAATTTAATAATAGTAAACACAAATTGTCAATATTTTGCATTAGATTAATTCAAAGAAAGAAAATGACTCATTTTTTTATTGTAATAACCCGCTAAATCTCTTCTGCAATAAGAGAAGAAACTTTAACAGGCTTAAATCTGAAATTTTATTTTCGCCTTGAGTTACATTCATCCTAACCTCAAAATGACGTGGGCGAAAATCAGATACTTTATTCAAAAAATGTAAATCTATATATTTTACTATTTTCAAGAATCAAAATAATGCACACATCAGAAATCTAAAAATAATTTTAAAATCCAAAATTGTCCAAGCTCACGAAAAAATTCTCTGTAACGTAAAACATTCATGGATGGATATCCGCCAAACTTGAGCCTGCACATTGTATATCAACAAACATTAAATCTCGACACTTTTTTCTTTGTTGACAATTAGGAAATTGTTTTAATTCTAACAATTGATCCATTTTAGAGATTAATTAATTTACCTAATTGAATACAGAAATAGAATTACTAATTTTTCTTTTCAATCCCGATCTTTCTACCTTCTTTATTGATCAAAGAAAATGCGTAACTTCATCTCGAGATGCTTCGCAGTTCCATTCATTCTAACCTCAAAACAACGTGGCAAATATTTCAAATGTCGAATATTTTGTTCATAAAAACTATAATATATATTTCACTTTACTCCAGGATCAAAGTAATAAACCTCAAGTTCCCGAAATAATTAAATAACACAAAAGTTCAAAATTACTACATAATCATGAAAAATTAATCGACGCTACCAAACGTAAAACACTTATATGCATCATTTCAAATGCTTTGTTTAAAAAGAAGTAAAAAATGCTATTTTAATGAAGAAAAAATAGGCCATTCTAAATAAAAAGATGATTCACACGAGAATTCTTCCATTGAAAAAAATTGCAAACCAAATTCGCCATTTTCGTTCTATGAATTTGGATTCGATTTTAATTAAGGGTAACTTAATATTTAAAATCAATCAACCCTGATAAAGGCTATTAATTCCCGTCTGAAAAAACTTCCAATAAGCTACCTATAATTTTGAACAATTCGTAGGTAATGTTGCGCAATCTGACAATACTATTTTGGAGTCACAGATTCTGAATGTGTCGCAAGTTATAAATTTTGAATGGTCTAATTTATTAAGTTTCCATCTCAAATTATTCTATTTGACCTCTTTAGTTTAAAATTGCATATCTATATTCTATAAATTGTAGAATATTGAAGGATTCAATTCAAAATTGTTCAATTTTGAACAACTAAAATTTTAGAAACTGTCTACTAGCACGGAATTTTCTATAAGACTAACCCTTTTTCCAGCTCGTTCAGGGATAACGTTATGGAAGATTTCGTAATACTAGTCTCCTAGCGCTATTCATAACCGGTAAGTTCTACGGAAAATTCCATAATACTAGTCAGTGTCAAAATTTTAATTCCAAGCGCTTTTATTTGTAAATTATACAAATTTAAATACTTTCCATCACTTGAGACTGAATTATATAACTTTTTTCATTTTTTAATTAAAGTAAAAATATGAACTGTTTAATTTTGTTTTCACAACAACTGAACACGTGTATATACAACTCTACCCACGTTGTATACCTTGTATATCAACAAAGCCCGAATCTCACCATATTATTCATTATTGGCAACAATGATCATTTGTTAATTTTCACAAGTGATTGGTTTACCTAAATTGAACAATTGATGACTAATTTCAACAAAAATGCCCAACTTTCTACTGATCAAGGAAAATGCACATGCTTGCGTCTGTCTTCTATTCCAGGCATCCTAACCTCAAAACAACGTGGACAATTATAAGAACTTTGTTCTTAAAAGTGCTAAAAGTTAAAATCTACATCTTACTTTAATCTAAAATCAAAAAAGCAAACCTAAAGATTTCAAAATCATGAGATAATATGAAAATTCAAAATTGATATTAAATGACGCAAGATGAAAAACGCCAATTCCAGTCGAAATATTTATCTAGTGGGCCAAACAAGCTTAAATTTGCACGAAAATGATCACTATCCAACTAAATTTAGCTATAACTGAAAAAATGTTGTTTGATAAAAGAAGTAGGTCAATTCAAATTAAAAGATGATCCAAACAAATGGTTACTCGATAAAAAAACAACAAACAACTCAAAATTTGCTTATTTTGTTTTTCTCTTGACAGAATTATATTCAACTGATCATAATATTTTGAAAAACAATCTACCACAACAGTGGCTATTAATTCCCACCTAAAAAAAGTACAAGAAAATCCACCGACGTAATCCTCAGCAAGCCTTAGTCATTTTGGGCAATCTGACCATAACATTTTTAAGTCATAGATACCGGGTATCTCACAAGTAACCACCTATCACCACCCATTACAAAACCTTTCTCTGCGTTGAAAAACTCTCGAAAAAAAAAAATCTTGACAACATCCCAACTGATGAAAATAAGAAAAAGGCTCAAAAAGTGGGAAAATTCGCAAAAGGAAATAGGTCGACCATGAGGTGTGAAGGTGGCCAGGGGGAATCAGTGGGGTGGGGGAGACTCACGTCTTTGGCAGTTGAAAAGCGGGTGCTCCCTTGCGCTGGAAAACCCCATCCACGAAGACACCGTTTTTCCCGTTGCAGGTCATGAAAAAGTAAGGATGGTCGTAGTAGACCTCGAGGTGGCGCCTGGAGATGAAATTAGAATGGCCCACATTGACATCCACTTGGCCCTTACTGCTGTTACGTCCGATGGTTATTCGCCGCTGACGCACCATGTACTCGAATTCGCGACCCTCGAGTCTTGCAATCGGTGCATCTTGGTGATGGAACTGCATCTTCGTGGGACTTGCCGGTGCAGATTTGAGGGCCAGAAGGGCCCACGCGTCGCTTTCCTGGGTTCGAGAGTACGTGGACATCGTGGTCGAGCACGAGACGGAAGAGAGCCAGAGCCCTTTTTGTCTTTTTCCTGTGTTTTCTGCACTCACACACAACACGGCGCGAATATGGCCGGCCCTCCTTCACGAGGCGACGGCACCAAAAGTCACAAGCACAACGACTGAGACGACGAACGTGTATACTCGCCCGACTCCTGCCGCTCCCCGCACACGCTCAAATATTTTCTGTCCTCTTTGGTTCCTTGTTTACCCACAAACGTGGGTGGCCACCACTGCCACCACGTGATTCTTGTACGCGCGAGCGAACTGCGAACACGGCTTTTAACCTGCCCGGACGGAGGGACTCTAGGGCATCTGACTCTTGAGTTGTGTTTTGAGGATTGTCAAAACAAAGAGAAAGAGTAAAGGACAGTTGAGAACAGCGACAAGAGATTTTCGGAGATGTTACTATGCAAACACATAGCGATAGCGCTCGCTCGAAGTTTTGCGGAGTTTGTCTTCTGCTTTGCACCGCAGACGGATGTTTAGTGTTTTGCTTAGCGTAGTACAAGATGGCGTCCATTAAGGCGGCTAATTTAAACGTGGAGTAGGAGCGTTTGTCACTAGGGTGTGCCGAAAAAACTCAAAATGAATAGATTCATTAGTAATAGCACAGAAATGTTTCTTTGTGGCGTTATGAATAAATTATAAAATATATCACCAGATTTTCCACCATTTTTTCGAATAAAGTCTATAGAAGTGAATAACCTCAGATAGAAAAAAGTAAGAAACGAATTTTTTCGTTTCAAATGTAATAAATTTCAAAAAATGACGAAATATGCACTTTTGTTAACTCGCACCTAAAGTTGCAAAAAAATGTTTTTTTTATTTTGTTACGGGAGTATCTACACGTATCAAATTAAAAAATGTGCATTTTTGTCATTTTTTAAAATATTATATTACGAAGAAAAGAAATTCTTTTTACTTTTTTCCGTTTAAGGTTATCTACTGCCATGAAATTTACCGACGAAAAATTAAAATTTTGAAAATTCTTAATTGACTTGTTCAATGGTAACAAATTTTTTGAACATTTTTCCGACACAAATTTTTTTAATACCACAAAGAATTTTTTCAGGTCTATTACCAAAGAATTTAGTAATTTTAAGTTTTTTTTAGCGAAAAGGGGAAAGAATAGGGGAAATATCAAACAATTATTCTTACACTTAAAAAAAAAAATCTTTTCAAAAGAAACTGTATAATGTTAAAATTTAAAAATCAAAAATAGTTAAGTTTGAGCGCCTAAAATATTTTACACTTATTGCCGTAAACTCACGCGCGCGGACCGCGTGTTCCAATTTCTGAAACGAAATCTCTTAAAATGCTTTGGTGTTAAACCTCCGTAAATGTCTAGAAATTTTTGGAAATCGTACGAATCCATTAAAAGATGTAAAAATCACTTGAAAGCCCGTAAATATAGATTGAATTAAATTTCTATATAAAAAAACAATTTAAATCAAATGGACGCGCTGCACGCTTTGCGATTCTAATTAGGAAGATATGTTTGAAAAACTTTTACTTTCGCAACTTTAATATTTTTATGGATGCCAACATTTGTCACGTATCTAAAGATCTTACCTGTTTCTATAAATATTTCTAGTCACATATCGTTAAATTTTAATCATCAACATTTTTAAAATCTTCAATTAAAAATGGTTTATATTTAAAAAATTTGCGTTTAGAATTGTTAATTTAGAAATGGTTGAATTTAAAACGTCTATAAATTATCTAATGTTACAAAATAAACATTTTTAATTTCAAATGCATAAATTTAAAATTGATTAAGTACTAAAAACAGTACCTATATACTATTTTTTAAATGTACGAAGCAAAACTAAAAAGCCTAATTATGAATATTTTCAAACTAAAACTAAACCCTCAAAAATAAAAAAATTGTAATTAAAAATTGTTTTAATTTTTCAATTTTAAAATAAAGAAATACCATGTTTTGGTTTTATTTTTGTCTCAAAGAAAAGCTTAGGTTTCATTATTGAATAAAAAAGTCAGAGAAAGAGGTTTCTTCAGATTTTGATAAATGTTTACATCAATGAAATATTATATGATTCAATCGAAAAATGTCGTTAAGATTTGTTGTAAATCTTGTAATAATTCTTGTATGAATTTTGGTCCAATTGAATAATAATTGTTTCAATATGTCTAGCATAATACTATATTTATTCAAATTTAAATTGAAGAATCTTAAATATGGACAGACAGACCATCGTACTTCATTATAGTTAATTTCAAAAATATTTAATTTGTGCAGATTCAATGAAAAAATATTTTAACTTTAAAGCTTCATTTAAATCCTAAATAGTGTAGTTTAAAATTAATCAAATTTTAAAAAGTTTAATCATAATAGATAATTCTGTAAGTTAAACAAAAGCTTTCACTACTCACGGTAGCATATTCTAGTTTTGAACAGAATAATTTTGTAAGTGTAAAACGAACAATTGTATTTTCAAATATCGTATATTTTTTTTAAATAACTTGATATTGGTTATTTTTTTAAAACAATTTATGTGGTGTTTTTCTAAAGAAACAAGTACCATGTAAAGTTTTTTTCTGACAAAAACTTTTAATTTTACGTCGAAAAAAAGTTCCGCTCGCTTTTAGATTTAAAAAAATGTGTGAAAGACATCAGTTCTTTTAAATTCTTCGTTTCTGGTGAATTTTACGAAAAAGTTCTAAAAAGCATAAAAAATTTCACAACTTTCTGAACATTCTAAAAAAGAAAGAATGTGTAGTATAAATAGTTCAGAAGTTGTGGCATATTGAAGAGATTTTTCTGTTTGAAAAGCGTTTAGTCTTTCACTTTTTGCATAATATCTTGTCCCCAATACATCCTATATGAAAGTTGTATTAATATGAAAATAAGTGGATTAAATTATCTTGAAAACTAAAGGAAAAAATTTGCCCGCGTCGCGGGACCATTCTCATCGCGCGCTTCGCGCGGGGCTCGCAAGTTTGAGCGCACCTAGGGCGCACGGCTGTTGTATCTCGCGCTTCGCGCTCGGCTCTTTTCAATTTTTGCACATCGTGCTCGGCTTAGATAGAAAGAAAAAGTTTACTTGCAAATATTATTAAATTGTCAAAACCTCTTCGATTAAATTAATTGTTAAATTTGTTTTTATTTTAGATTAAAAAGGAAGTTTATTGCTTAAGGCTCTATAGCCTTAATTATATCTACGAATTTGCTTCGCGAGCTAATGCTTGCTTTGTAAGCTTTATCGCTGTTACATGTTTTTGGTTTAATTACTTTAGTTTTAAATGAAAAGAACTAATTTACTTAAGGTTTTATCGACCTTAAGGAATACATTCTCACCCGGACACTGGTGCTTCGCACTCGATATTTGATTTAAAAATGATTTAAACCTCGCGCCCCACACTCGGTGCTGTGCAACATATAATGGAAACAAAAAAGTTTAAAAAAAGTGTTGGTTACGGAACACGATTTGTTCGTTGCGATTCGCGCTCCGAAATACGTGGATCGTGCACTTTGCATTCCGTGTAATATGTTCTTTATAATATACAAATTACTACATTTGTATTTGTTTTCAAATTTAATTTTCTACGCAAAGATTAATTTCTAATATAATTTTCAAAATTATTACACAATTATATGAAATGTTGAAGAAATTTCTAACCTAATAGTTCAATTTTAAATATAAAAACATAAATTTTTAACTAAAAATATTAATTATATATCAAAAAAGTTAAATTTTCAACAAAATAGAGGAATTTTTAAACAAATACTTAAAGTTTAAACTAAAAAAGATAAATTTTCAATCACACATGGAATAATTAAATTTTCAGTTGAGAAAATTATTTTTCACAAAAAAAAAATAATAATTATATTAAAAAGAGTATTTTCAACGTAATGATGAATCATCAACTAGAAAGATCAATTTCTAACAAAGTAGTTTCACTTTCTAATAAGTGTTTGAAGTTCCAACCAAAAAAGATGAATTCTCAAATAAAATATAATAGTTTATATTTCAACCAAAAAATACTTTAATATTTATCTAAAAACATCTGAATTCCATCAAAACAGACGAATTTTCAAGAACATAAGTCAATCCTCAACCAAAAAAAAATTACGCGTCCTATCAAAAAGTGATCGTTAACAAATTTGTGGTTTTTTTTGAACGCACACTTTTCGTTGATTCATTGTTTTTCTTTGTTTTAACTTAAGCTGAAAGTTTTTCCGTTACAGAGCTTTGAAGTTCAAAAGTGGGATATCTATTTTTTATTTATGAAAATAAGTGATGAGTAGTTTTCGAGAATATATCATCTGTTTTCGCGGTTCTTAATCCTAGGGCGCGTGACTGTTGGTTCTTGCGCTTCGCGCTCGATAATATATTTAACTCGCGTTTCGCGCGCGTTCTTTCTATTTCCCCCTCATTCATGCACAGACCTTTTAAAATTAATGGTCGAAGCATCGACAACTGTAATTTGGCGCTTATGAATTCTCTTTTGTTAAAGCTCCTTTGGCTTTAACGAACACATTCTCATTACGCATCTCATGCTTCGCACTCGATTTTGTGCAAAATGCGAACTTTTCTACATTATGTTCAAACTATTACATTAAAAGTATATTACATTAATTTTAAAACCTCGGCCTGAGATTGCTTATTTAGATACTACAAAATAAAGTACAAATTTTGCTTATCATGATTACTTTATTACTGGTTACTTATTTTGCATTAAAGTTTATTCTCAGTTACCCAGAAAAATATATCATTTCAATAAATTTATATTATTACAATTCACCATATGCATTAATATTGAAACATATGTATTTTTATTGTCTTATTTTTATAATTAAAAAAAGCGCATATCCTATTAAAAAAAAAACAATTTTGTTATTAAACATTTTATTGCAACGTGTGTCGTTTTCCATAAATGTAATTTTTTTACTTTCAATGTTATATTTTTCTATTTAAACTAAAAAAACACATCCTAGCGTAAAGTGGTTCTAAGAAAATTTTTAGATATAATTTAGGCGAAAAACTTTGCCACATAAAATGTCATTGTAGCTTGCGTCGTTTTTTCAAAAATGTGATTTTAAAAATATTTGCAATCCTAATTTTAACGATTAAAAGAAAATCTACTTGTCCTATCTAAAAATTATTAATCAAGATTTGTAGATCCTTTTTTGGTAAAGAACTTTTGTCTGTTAATTTTTGTTCGTACCTTGTGTTGCTTTTTAAAAATTTTATTTCTTTTATTTTTAATATTATTATTCACGATTAGAAGAAGAATTACGCATTCTATGAAAAAAATTATTGATGATAAATTCGTAGCTCTCTTTGTATGA
This sequence comes from Amphibolips quercusostensackenii, assembly GCA_032357855.1. Taxonomy (NCBI): domain Eukaryota; kingdom Metazoa; phylum Arthropoda; class Insecta; order Hymenoptera; family Cynipidae; genus Amphibolips; species Amphibolips quercusostensackenii. Next base: position 48,730,055 of record JAUELO010000179.1, on the reverse strand, counting down.
GCGAATTTCGTCTTTTTATTTTTTTTATAGCTTGTGTCGTTTGTCCAAAATTTAAATTTTTTAGTTTTTGATTTTATTTTTTACGATTAAAACCAAAACTACGCATCCCACCAAAAAATAATTAATGACGAATTTATAGCTCTTTTTCGGGTGAACAACTTTTTTCTTATTATTTTTTTTCGTAGCTTGTGTCGTTTGTCCAAAAATGTGATTTTTTACTTTTAATGTCGTTTTTTACGAATAAAACAAAAACTACGCATCCTATCAAAAAATGATCAAAAACAAATTTGTACATCTTCTTTGGGTGCATAATTTTTGTAGAATGATAATTTCTCGTATCTTCTATAGTTTGCCCACAAAATGAAATTTCTGATTTTCAATTGTTTTTTGAGCGAAGAAAATTGAATTTTTGATTTTTCATTACAATTATTCATTAAATTATTCATTACAAAATTTAACAAAAAATTGTTTCAAAAATTTTTTACATGCTCTAACTTTTTAAATTTTTGTCCAAAATAGCTGGTTAACGAACTAGATTTTTCTTTTTAGTCCCTCAAACTGTGTGCCAAAGCAGAATCCAATCCAACTGGTCTTTCAAAAGTTATCCGATATTCAGACAACAACGGCAACGACAGGCAGACACCGACGTAAAAACGATTCTTGACTCAGGAGTTCTCGAAACGTGGAGATTTAAAGAAATCCGCGATAGTCAGTTTTCACATAAAAACAATACCTTCTAATTATGATGAGAATGTGAAAATGTTGTACTACAATAATTTTTATAGGTTTCTTGACGCATTTTTCATTGAAAGTAAAAATTAGCTGGATAAATAAAAATTTGACCTTGAAAAATAAAGGTTAAGCTTGGGTTTTTTCTCAAGTACCTACCTTGAGATTAAGAAGTAAAATTCAGTTTTCTATTAACAGAAAAATCTTTTATGAGCTTTGGTATACAAATCGACAAAACAGATGGTATATTCTTAAAAAGCACTCATTGGTTATTTTCATAAATAAGAAATAAAAATCCCACTTTTGAACCGCAAAGCTCTCAAAGAAAAAAATATAAGCTTTCTTTGGAGATAAAAAATAAAACATGCATTTTTTTCAAAAAAGGTCAATTCGCTTGTTATTTTTCTTTTTGACAGTCAAATATTTGTTTTTTCAAACAATCCTTATGATAGAGGTCACTTTAACCGGGGGCGGCGTTTAGGCCAAATTTGATCGGCGGTTGGTGGCGCGCCGGCGCGGCGTGGCGCAGTTCTCGATTTCCGGTGGCGGCGTTAATATCGGCGCGTATTTCTAAAATAGTCTTTTTTCATTTATTTCTTTGTATAAATCTTTTGATAAAAGGTGCAATAAACTCGCTTAGAAATTCAATAAAAACTTCGATTTGAATTGTTGGTCCGTTGTAGGTTTTTCATTTCAGAGAATCAATAATGTAATTCATAATTAAATCAACCGCCAGAATAAACTAGAAGGCCAATAGAGACTAATAATATGGTTTCATTTATTTTGCGCATGTTTGAGCATTTTTGTGCAGCCAACTTCAGTCTTAAGTGGTCTTGAAATAGTCGCGCCGCCCACAAAGTCAACGCGGCGCGGCAGTGCAAACCTTTACCTTAAAATAGTTAAAAAACGGCAAATAATAATTATCAAAATGAAAAAAAAATCGCATAAATTACTATCCAACATCACAACACTTTTTCCAAGTTTGATTTAGATCAGACAAATTTGATTTTTTGAGTGGGTACACTTGAGAATTAATGCCCAAATATTGTTATAAAATTCTGTTCTTCATTTGGGGGTTGATCTTATTGTTGACTTATTCCAAAGGTAATTCATAATTAATTTAGAACTGTATAATTTTTTGCTACATCCCACATAACATCATTTTCAATGTTCCCTGTCTTTTATCTGGCTAAATTTTTATTTTCTCTGACCATTAATATTTAAAGAGGAAAATTCTAACCTTATAACATTTTTAATTTAAAAACTTTTGAAAATCAAATAAAACGATTTCAAATTCAAATTTATGAATTTACTTTAAAAAGTGACCCATTTAATCCGAAAAAGTGATCAAAAGAGACAAATTACTAACCCGAAAAGTGACTAACGTGCATTAATAATGTGACTATCGTTCTTTTGAATTGGGACAAATTTAAAAGAATTAGATTTAGACGACTTCAAAATAATGCAAGTTAAATACAAAAGATCTTAAATTAATTTAAGAAAATTTTTAATATTAAAAAAATTCAATCGATTTCAGTAAAATTTGATTGAACCTAGAGAAATTCAAGAGAAGTGAGAAGGGTTCGATGAAATTCATACAAAATTCAAAATGAATTTTAAAAAATTTCAAGTAAATTGAAAAAAATTTCAAAATGCAATGAATTCAGTAAGTTTGAAATAAGTTTACAAAAACCTAAGACACTTCAAAGGGATAAGATGAAATGCCTAAGAATTTAAGTTGAGTTTTAAAAGACTTTAAGATGAATTAAACAAAAAATAAAAAAATTGAAAAAAACCATTGAATTAAGTAGAATTGAGAGAATTTAGAAGAATATAAGTAAATAACAAAATTCAAGAAAACTGTAAATAACTTAAAAGAATTCAGGAAAAATTAGTAAGAATTCCATGTGAATTTCAAAGGAATTGCAAAAAAATGTGAAAATCTCTTGAAATCTTTGAAACCCTACAAAATCCCTCACTCTTGTGAGTAAATTCTTTAAAATCCATCGAAGCATTGCAAATTCCCGTGAAATTATATAAAATTTTATATTTATTGAAATCCTAGAAATTTTATTAAAATACCTTGAGAGCTTTTAAAATTCCTCAAAATTAGTGTATATCTTCGTATAAATTATTGTATATATTGCAGGATCTTCGAAAATCTTATAAAATCCCTTTAAATTTTGTTAAATCTCATTCAATTGTCGAAATCAATTGAAAATTCCTAGGAATCTTTTAAAAAAACCCTTATATATGTTTAGTCCTTCAAATCTTTTGAAATTTTTTAAAAAATTGTGAAAATCCCTTGACATTTTTTAAATAATTTCAATTTTTTCAAATTTCTTGGATTTTTTTAAAAATAAACTGAAACATTTCAAATTCTTTGAAATCTCTTCAAGTCATTTGAATTTATGAAAAATTCATTAAAATTTATGAAAGTACTCTTATATCTTTAAAATCCTTTGAAATTCCTTTGAATTATTGAAATATATTTAAAAATTCTTGAAATCTTTAAAATAACCTAAAAGATTTCAAAAGTATTCAAAAAACTGCAGAAATAGGTGCAGACCTGAATTTCAAAGTAGTTAGACTTCTATACTAAAAGAAAAGTGATCAAATGAAAAGATCACCTTAAAGTTTAAGAAGTGACTGAAAAGTGACTAAAAGTGCCTCAGTGGCAGGCTTAATTATTATTTTTGACTTAAAGTGATTCTTACAGAAATTCCCTGACTTTTACAATTTTATTTTCAAAATCCCTAACTCTTCTCTGATTTTCGGGTTTTTCCTGACCTACGGCCACCTTGTAAATAAAAGGGAATCCATCCATGAGATCGAGAATTTACATAATATAAAAATCACAAGCACAGTAGATCGCGGCTTTTATTTCCCTACATTTCTTTTACCTTGCAGTACCATATTTGTAAAAATGTCACCATTTTTCACATTGAAAATCATCTCAAAAGAATCATTATTTAATTAATTTCAATCATATTTTAGAACTTTAGATTTTCTAAATTTAAAATAAATCATTAACATCAAGAAAGAAATATTGCCATAAATTAAAAAATATTTAAATGTTGTGCATGCAAAATTTCTAATATATCAAATTATAGAACCAGTGTAGAAAATTATCTGGGCAGACTGGCGTCTAGTTAAGATATTGTCTAGACCGTCTAATCTATACAGTATTTACGGGTCCTAATCGGGTGCTGTCTAGTACATTACGACCAAACAATTTTCTAAGTATCAAACCCAAATATATTTTTGTACCTTTCCAAAAATAACCAGGGTGTTTAAAAGTACCAAAAATGAAAAATGAACATTAAAAATATACATTTTTTTCCTCATCATCTAGTCAGTCTTTTCGGACCCTAGTCGCATGCTGACTAACCTATTAGGGCTAACAATGATTCTAACTTGTAAATCAAAATATTTTTTCGCACATTTCCAAAAATATTCAGAGTGTTTAAAAGCATAAAAATAAAAATGTGTATTAAAAACAAAGAATTTTTTTCTCATTGTCTAGACAATATTTGTAATAATTGTCAACGTCAACCATCTAAAATAGATTTTCACAAGACCGACTGACTAACGCTAGATTAGCTTATTCAGACTAGAGTTTGACAGTGCAAAAACGTTTAATTTCTACTCAGCGCCATAATAGACCGACTTGACAGCGCCACATAAGCGGCCAGAAACATCTATCCTGGCCCTGAATAGTTCCCAGATAATTTTCTACCTGGGAAAAAGAAAAAAGCCTATTGGAAACTTTTAAATCTGAAACTCATACTTTAAAGTCGGAACTACACAATGTGTGTCAACATTCCATTTGAAATAGGCCCTAAATTAATTTGTAGTGATCCAAGTAAAATGTAACGCGTCCTCAATATTTGCTATAAATGAAAAATTTTATTATAATGTTTAATGAAGGCTTTACTTGTTTCTATTTCTCATAATATGAAGCTGATTTGATCAGTTGTGGTTGTTATGTAATGGATTATTATTACCTTCGAGATTATTGATTTGTGAATTGTGTTTATTAATGAGAGAAATTTTTTAAGAATCGTTGAAAATGATCTGTGAGGGAAAAAGTTTTATAATTGTGAGAAGTCTTTTTTAATATTTATTTTGTTATTTTAGGGATAAAACAGAGGACGTCGACGAATGATGCAACTAGTT
>JAUELO010000179.1:48642208-48654214 GCA_032357855.1 Amphibolips quercusostensackenii | reverse complement strand
TTTTTTTTGGTTGAAAAGGCTACTATTATATTTTTATTCGGAATTCATCCCGTTTGGTTAAAAATGGAATAATTTCGTTGAAAATGAAACTATATCAATGAAAGGTAATCTTTTTTTATCAAAAATTCAATTACTTTGTTAAAAATTCATTTTTTTAGTTGAAGGTTCATCTCTTTGGTTGAAAATTTAACTATTTTGACAAAAATTCATTTCATGTTTGGTCGAAAATAAATGATTTAAACTGACAATTAAACTATACAATTTTTGGTTAAAAATTGATCTTTTTCACTTAAAAATTTTACTATTTGGTTAAAAGTTTATGTTTTCGGTTAAAAAGTTCAATTTTTCGGTTAAAAATCCATGTATTTTGTTGAAAATTCGTCTTTATTTATAAAAATTTAATCATCTTGGTAGAAAATAAATCCCTTTTGGTTAAAAATAGAATTGTTTGGTTGAAATATCAACTGTTACATGCTTCGTTAAGAATTCATTAGTTTTGGTTGAAAAGTTGATTACTTGACTTCAAGTTGAACTACTATGTACAAAAATCGATTTTTTTTTGTATCAAGGATTCATAATTATAGTTGAAGATACAACTACATATTTGCTTTTAAATGATCTTCTATGTTAACAATTTTAACGTTTTATAGAAAATTCATCTTTTGACTTGACAATTCAACAATTTGGTAGAAAATTAAAATATTTGGTTGAAAATTAAAATTTTTGGTTGAAAAATCATATTTTTGAAATAAAAATTTAACTTTTTTGTAGATAATTCGTCTTTTTGGCTTTGACATTGAATAATGTTGCTAAAAATTCATGTATTTTATTCAAAATTCGTCTTTTTTGGTAGAAAATTAATCTTCTTGGTCGAAAATTCATCTTTTTGGTTAAAAATTGAACTCTGATGAAAATTCATTTTCATTTTTTGTTAAAAATTATTATTTTGATCTGAAAATACATTCCATGTTTGGAAAAAAATGTTATTTTGTATATTAGATAAGTTCGAAATTCGTCTTCTTTAGAAGAACATTAATCTTCTTCAGGGTGTCTACTCAAAACCTGTAAAAAAATTCCTTGACAATGCCAGGTATCATTTTTCATAGTACGGAGCCATTCAAATATTTCGCATTTTTTTAAACAATCGACTCGGAGCATGTATACAATTTCACGAGTTTATTATAAATTTTTTTTTTTCGGTCTTTTTAAATATCTGAATGTGTAAAAATAGTACTATTTACATGTAAAATTAAATAACTGTTTTTTTTTCATTTGAGAAAGTAACTTTACTACAGGATAAGTAATTTCTTAATAGTACAAGTTTCTAGGGATTCAATTAATATGTTTCATTTAGAAAGATTTAAAATAAATAATGCTAATAATATAATTAATCATTTCTTGAATTTGTTCCAGAAGTCCACCAATTCGAATAATAATTATAAGCAATTTTTATCTTGTATTCCTATACTTTATATTCAGTTGAATTTTCAGTTTAAAAATTCATTATCAACCAAGGTAAAAAAGAATTTTCAACAAAATAGTTAAATTTTAAACAAAACACATGAATTTTCAACTAAAGAAGATAAATTTTCATCCAAAAATTGAATAGGTAGATTTTCAGTTTAAAAAATTAATTTTCAACAAAAAAAAAACGAATTTACAACAAAATAGTTAAAGTTGCAAATGGAATAGTCAAATTTTCAGTAAAAATAATTAATTTTCAACCAAAAAGATGAATTTTAAATTAAAATGATGAATGTTAACCCAAGAAATTAATTTTTAACAAAAGAGTCTAACTTTCAACCAAGCAGTTCAACTTTTCATCCGAAAAGATGAATTTTCAACGAAAAATATAATAGTTGATATTTCAAGGAAAAAGGATCTTAATTTTAAATAAAAAACAATTAAATTCAACCAAAAAATAAGAATTTTCAAATAAGAAAGACTTTCCAGTCAAGAAGGAGAACGAATTTTAACTAAACTGTTGAAATTTGAAGCTAAAACTGTATTTCCAACCGAGAAGATAATTTTCTACCAAAACGGATGAAATTTCAACCAAACATTTGAATTTTCAACTAAAAAGATCAATTTTCAACCAAAAATGGAACAGTTAAATTTTCAGTTGAACAAGTTAATTATCAAGCAAGATAAAGAAGAATTTCTACGAAACAGTTAAATTTGCAAGCGGGGTGATAAATTTTCAACTTATATGTTGAATTTTCAGCAGAAATGGTTAATTTTTAAATAAAGTATGTTAATTTTCAACTAATAAAGATAAATTTTCAACCAAAAATTGAATCGTTAAGTTTTCAGTTAAAAAAATTAATTTTTAACAAAAAAAAAAAACGAATTTTCAACACAATAGTTCAATTGTCAACTAATATGATGAATCTTCAACAGAATAAGTTAAATTTTAAACAAAATACAAACATTTTAACTGAAGAAGATAAATATTTAAATTTTCAGTGAAAAAAATTAATTGTCAACCGATAAAAAACAAATTTTCAACAAAATAGTTAAAATTTTAACTAGAATTGTCAAATTTTCAGTACAAAAAGTTGATTTTCAACCAAGGAGAAGAATTTTTAATTAAAATGATGAATCTTAACCCCAAGAAATAATTTTTAATAAAAGAGTCTAACTTTCAAGCAAGCAGTTCAAATTTTTATCCAAAAAGATGAATTCTTAACGAAAAATGTAATAGTTAATATTTCAAGCAAAAAGATCTTAATTTTTAATAAAAAACAGTTGAATTCAAACAAAAAATAAGAATTTTCAACCATGATTTTCTAGTTAAGGGAGAGAAAAAATTTTAACCGAACTATTGCATTTTTAAGGAAAAACTGAATTTACAACTGAGAAGATTAATTTTCTATTAAAAAGGATGAAATTTCAACCAAAACTTCGGATTTTCAACTGAAACGATAAATTTTCCACCAAAAATTGAATAGCTACACTTTCAGTTTAAAAAAAATGATATATCAACCAATAAAAAAAGAATTTTCAACAAAATCGTTAAATTTTCAACTGAAGTGATGAATTTTCAACTAACACGATGAATCTTCAACAGGAATAGTTAAATTTTGAACCAAATACATGAATTTTCAACCAAAAAAAACAACGAATTTTCAACAAAATAGTTCCAGTTTCAACTGGAATAGTTAAGTAATCAGTTCAAAAAGATTAATTTTCAACAGAAAAAAAAAGAATTTTCAAAACAAAATAGTTAAACGTTCAACCGAAAAGATGAATTTTCATTTAAAATAATAAAACTTTGACAAAAAAAAATTGTTAACAAAGTAGTTCAACTTTCAACCGAACAAGATGAATTCTCAACGAAAAATGTAATAGTTGATATTTCAACCAGAAAATACAAATTTTCAATTGAGAAAGATTTTTTAAAATTTGAGAATTTTAAATTAGAATCAAGTCCAAATTCAAAATCCTATTTAACGTCCAATACTCAAGTTATTGTATAGAATTTCTGAAAATAAAAACAAGAATCAAACGACCAAATTTGGACAACAACAATTTGGTCGTTGGATTATTGTTTTTATTTTCAGGAATTCTATACAATAAAGATTTTTCAGTCAAGAGAGAGAGACAAAATTTCAATCAAGGTGTTGCATTTTTAAGCAAAACAATTAATTTTTAACAAAATACATAATTTTTCAAGCAAACACTTGAATTTTCAATAAAAAATATACATTTTCAACCAAAAAATAAAATAGTTAAATTTTCAGTTAAAAAATTAATTTTTATACAAAAAAAGACGAATTTCCATCAAAAAAGTTCAATTTTTAATGAAGGAGATGAGTTTTCAACTGAAATTATGATTTTTCAAGCAAAAAAAGTAGATTTTCAACAAAATAGTTAAATCTTCAAATAGAACAGATTAATTTTTTATCAAACCATTGCGTTTTTAACGAAAAAGATAAAATTTCTACTAAAAAAATATTAATTTTCAAGCTTAAAACGAATTTTTAACAAAAAAAATTACTTTTTTACCAAGAAAAATTTTTCAGGCAAGAAAGAGAAAAAATGTAAACCAAATTGTTGAATTTTCAAGTTAAAAAGACGAATTTTCTACAAAAAAAGTTGAATTTTCAACCCAAAAATTTGAGATTTTATCAAAAAAGTTCATTTCCAACGAAATCGTTGAATTCCCAACCGAATTTTTGCACTTTGTAATCAAAAAGAGTTATTTTTTTCAAAACAGTTCAATTCTCGACCTGGAAATATCAATTTTCAAAAAAAAATTTAATTTTCAACCAAATAAATGAATTTCTACCTAAATAGTTGAATTTTCAACCAAAAAAAATTTTTTTTAATAGTCAAGCCCAGTAATATAAGTCTACTTTCATAAATGAAAAAACATTCTTATTTAATTTTACATTACGAACTTAAAAAATGTAAGCGCATTCTCGAAAAAATACCTTGACATTAAAAAATACCTGACATTAACAGGCTTTCCCAGGTACAAAAAAATGTACTGACAATTCTAGGTTTTTCAGGTGATTAAGCACCCTGTTCTTAGTCGAAAATTCATCACTTTGGTTGAAAATTCGTTTTTTTGTTCTTAAAAGTTATTTTTTTATCGGAGTTTTTATCTTGAAATTTTATGTATTTCATTTTTGGTTTAAGCTTTATTCTGTATATTGTATAAGTTAAAAATTACATTATTTGGTAGAAAATTCATATATTTGGTGGAAAACTCGTCTTCTTGGGTAGCAAATTAATTTTGTGTTAGAATTAAATTTTTTTTGTTGAAAATTCAACTATTTGGTAGAAAATTGATATATTTTGTTAAAAAATCGTCTTTTTGTGTAGAAAATTATTCTTGTTTTTTAAAAGTTCAACTTTTAGTTTGTGAATTCCACTATCTTGTTCAAAAGTCATCTTTCATGGTAGAAAAGTTATCTTTCTTGGTTAAAAATGAACTTTTTTTGATGAAAATTCAACTGTTTTCTAAAAAATTTGTCTTTTTATCTTAAAAATTAAAATATTTGATTAATTGTAATTTTTTTTGTTTGAAAATTCGACCATTTGGTTGAAAATGCATCTTCGTATGCTAAAAACGTATCTTTTCTGGTAGAAGTCATCTTTCTTGGTTGAAAACTTATATTTTTTGGTTGAAAAGTATCTTTTTGTTAGAAATGCATCTGCGTTCGAAAAAATTCGTCCTTTTGGCTTAAAAATTTTACTATTTTGTTGAATCTTCAACTATTTTTTTCAAGACTCGTCTCTTTTACAAAAAGTTTTTCTGTTTGATTGTTAATGCGTCTGTTTGGTTGAAATTTAATTCTTTGTTGTTGAAAATTCATATTTTAAATTTTTTTAGTTAAAATTCAACTGATAAAAACGGCCTTGATACTTACTGGTAGGATGGAAGTGCACAACCAAGTATCACAAATGTCATGCCAATCGAACCGGCAAATGCCAGTGAAACGAGTCTGCAATGCAAATAAAAACTTTAAGTATACTGCATATTACATTAAATTATATAAGATAAAATTAAATTTTTTATAAAAGGAAAATTGGTTTTTCTCAAAAATATTAAAATAAACTAATTCATTGAAAATTAAAAAAAAAACATTGCAAAATGTGCCAAGTGCGCAGAGGCATTGCGATTATGGTGCAAAGAAATTTGTGTCGTAATTCGAAACATTAGTACCACTCACTTTAACATCATTTTCATTGAAAGATAATTTTTTTATTTCCAAGAATTTCCGTTAGGGTAAAATATTATCAACTTCATTAATTTATCTGCACGGAAATATTATTATTAGCGACTAATTAGTAGATCGAAAAGTAAAAATTCAGATATACTTACGCTGTTCAGTGAAGATTTCCATGAAAGGAACATGAAACAAAAAATCTGAATTAGAAATATAGTCTTTGATATAAAATCTTGACTTCATATTTCGAACTTTTCAATATCCGAAAATTATCTTCAAATCTACTATTTTCTTCAATATTTCGATTTCATAACAAAAATTTTCATTGGCTTTTGAACTATTTGTGCAGGAAAATACTGTTTTCTAACAAAAATCAGTTTTCTGGTCTGATAAATATCATAATAGCCTTGATATCATTAAAGAAATTGATAAGAATTATTATGCGACTCCAAAATTAATTATCGCTTTAATTTAATTATCATTGATTAGGGACATATCGCAAATTTATGACCTTAAAAAATCTATAACACGCCTCATAATTCATAATGCAAAAAAGATCAAGAATCAGAAAAAAAGTAGAGTCGTGCGCGTAATGTAAACAGGAAAATGCAAATTCATTTCTGTAAGCAAGCCATTTAAGGTTATGTTTTGGTACTTTACTATATAAATCATTCTGCTGATTCGATTCATTTTTCCTCGATACCGAGCTGGATACAAATGTTGAGATGGAACTTGAGAGGTACAAAAAGAGCAAAAGAAATTATTAATAATATATCAAATAACCTTTAAGTCCGGCCATTGGAGATAAAGTTGACAGCTTTGCCTTCGAAAATATCCAACTCTCACTTTGACTTTGCAGTTGTAGTTGACATAAACAAAGCCACTTGATCAAAATTCATGCCACCTTTTCGCGAGTTTCGTCCTTCCGGATATCACGTCAAAAAATCATCAATTAAGCAGAAAATCACTTCGTGACTCACAGGAAAATACCGTGTCTATCTCTTTTTAGCTGAAGCAGCTAAAGCGAAACCAGGGTCAAAATTGTCAATTCTAAAATGAGGAAAATGACCAGTGACACAAGACCTCAGTATTTTTTAGACCAAAAAGGTGTGATATGCATTCAAATTATATTTATAATACAATTGAGAATACATCCCAACAAATATTACAAATTTGTTTGTTATTTTAATTATTTTTTCAACTTTTTCCCAAAATTCCAAACAAATATTGTAACATTTTCAGTAAATTTCCGGAACATTACTACCTTATTGGCTCACGTGACATAGGTTAGTTTTGGCGGCAATGTTCGTATGCCAGAAGATAATGGAGTAAATTTAAGTAATTAATTTAATTTTCCATTTTACATATACGTTTTCAAACAGCTAAATCTAATAAGAATGTGATTTTTTTTGGCATATCAGAAGTATAAATCCAAGATCCATGTATTTGAAAGTAAATTATTCTAAATCATTCTTACCTACCCTAACCTCAGATAAGTCACGTGACCAGACTGACGTAATCTACTCATTGTTGAGTTTTGACGTTTCTGACGTTTCTCGGAAAAAGTGGTCTTTTGTCAAAAAATTGTTTTTTTGATTTATTCTCGATCAAGTAGTTCTTAATTTAAAAAAATGAATCGGTTGTTTGGACGTGCGAAGCCAAAAGAACCACCACCAAGCATCACTGACTGTATCGCTGGGGTAAGTACGATTTAAATCGTAATTTTGTGAATATTCTAACCTCAAAATGTGATTCTTGGTACATATAATCATTTTGCGTAAATACTCAAAATAAGTTTATTTAAATTTCACTGTAGATTATTACAAATTCTAATTACATTGTATCAATTATTCTTTTATAACCAATTATTTAGTGTAGTCCGGAAAATGATGAAAACGAGTGATGACGTTTTTACACCATAGAATTAGAAGATATTTCTGAAATAAGTAGAAAAACTTTGTTTAATTTTATTATGTTCTCTTTTGTGATCTCGTATTATTATCTTGAAAAAAATATTGAGATGATTTCCTTTATTTAAAATGATTTTGGATTCTTGGAAATTATAGAACTGCAATAGAAATGTTTCAAGGTCAGATTAAAGTTATCGTAATTTTAAAATTTATGTAAATAGAAGTAAATTAAAAAGAGTAATAACTTGATGTGATCTTAGGGTGTCACCTATTTACGTTTTTTCTGTCAAAAAACTGAAATTTTATACAAAATAGCAATTTACAATGCCTTGGAGTTAATTCGAGAAGAAAGAAGAAATTGTGGAGAAACCCAGAAAGTGACAGTGAATTTAATTTTATGCTCCGGAATTATTTTAATTCTTATATTTTATCAGACTATCTTCTATATCGCGTTATTTTCGATATTTTTGCGCTAATACATACAAAATCCTTTTTAATTTATTTTTTATTAGACAATTTTATGGTACCATAAAAAACAAAGAAGAACATAATTCAACAGTTTTAACAACTTTTACGTCAAGCTTTTTCCATTGAAGTGGGTATTTTTTAAATAATCGATACTCTTCATTTTTCTAACTTACTTTATTCTTATTTTACCAGCACGTTATTAAAACTGTTAAATTTAATCAATTAAGCATCATATAATAAAATTATGTTGTTGAGAAAAAAATTAATCTCAAAGGATTTTATAAATATTTTCACGAAAGTCTCGCAAATAACGCAAGATAGAAAAAAGTGTCAATTGACATTTTTCTAGAACATTTTTAGAGAAACAATTTTCTTTGACTTTTTTCGTATCTTATATCGTTTTGGCAAAAAACATGACAAAAAAAATTCTTTCTTCTCTTCAAGGCGCGGGCTTAGGGCAGACTATCATGGAATATACTCTTTACATCAGGACGAATCTAGATAAAAATCAAGACAAAAATGCTGGGGCTTTTGAGTACATTTACTTTGAATTTATTCAGACAAACCGTTGCCATTTCTTCAATTTTATTTTTTTTTAAACATTTTCCATGGATTTCGAAAAAAGCCAAGAAATTCGTTCAGAATCAAAAAAAAAAAAAAATGGTAAATCAATGTATTAGATAAAAAAACATAAAACATCAAAAGAAGTTTTGAACATTCAAAAAAAAAATGTTTTACCTTAAAGTCAACGTTAAATTCGAATTTTTTCTGTTTAAAGACCTCGAAATAAAAATTAGTCAATTTTAATGACGTTTACTTTGAATTATACGTACAGTTTTATTACAATTTTATCCAATCATATGCAATGCTTTGCAATCCCATGCAATCTTTTACAATGCCTTGTAATGCCGCCTTACGAAAAAATATTACAGGAAATACAGTGCAGGTCTGTGATGAATTTCTTAAATTTTTTTCGGGATTCTAGAAATATCATGATAAAAAACAATGTAAGAAAGTCAGTATAGGAATACACAATGTTAACCCGATTCCCGTATCGGGGATTAAATTTGACCCAAGACAAAACTCAAACCTTCGGCTGTAATTCACAACCATTAGTTTGGTCAAAAGTAATCCATGAATTTACTAGAATTTTGCATGCATATTTACTACATTTTTAAGGCACCAGGTCAATTTCACCTCCCTATACGGTTAACGTAGGTAAAAATCAGCGATACGGTTATCGGGTTAAAACATTGAAAGATTTGATGCAAAAAGTAAAAAAAAAAGTACAAACGAATGATTTGTTTATTTATTTAGCGTATAGGATGTCGACAAATTTTAATGAATTTCCATGGATTTAAAGCGATTTTGTCACATTTCGTAAAAATTTCATGACGTTTTAAAGATTTTCAAACATATCAGGAGGTTTTAAGGGACTCCAACGAATTTCAACAAATTTTGAGGGACTTTCACCAATTTGGAAGATTTTAAAACATTTACGGGGATTTTAAGGGATTCCAAACGATTTCAAGAGATTTAAACAAGTTCAAGAGATTCTTAAAGATTTTTTGTAGAATTTCTAAAGATTTTAAGATATTTATAGTGAACTTTGGAAAATAAATTTAATTTAATTGAAAAGCATTCCTAGCGATTTTAAAGATTTCTATGAATTTTAAGTTTCAAAGAATTTCATAGGATTAAGAGATTTCAAAGATTTATAGGCATTTAAACATATTTTAACGAATATTAATAAAAAAGATTTAATTTAGTTTGAATTACAGAGAATTTCCGTGAATTTTAAGCGATGTCGTTAGATTTCATAACAATGTCGCTGGATTTGAAAGATTTCGAAACATATCAAGAGGTTTTAAGGGATTCCAAAAGATGTCAACAAATTTTGTGCGACTTCCACGGATTTTAAGACTTTTAAGAGGATTTTATGGGATTTCTAAATATTTAAACCAATTGAAAACTATTTCAGCGGTTTTCAAGAGATTAAAAATATATCTTCGGATTTCAAGGAATTTCAAGGGATTTTAGAGAATTTTCACGTTTTTTAAAGATGTTAAGGGATTTTAAAGAAGTTTGTAGGATTTTTAAATATTTCAAGGAATTTCACAAGATTGAAGGATTTTATTAAATCTCCAAAGATTTCAAGGGATTTCAAAGATTTCTATGGATTTTAACGGTTTTTCTAGATAACTTTTATGAATAAGATTAATTCAATTTATATTGAAGGGATTTCAAATAGTTTATACTTTACGAAACAAAGTGAATTTTATTTTAAAGGATATCTATGGATTTCAAAAATTGAAGGAGACCTCTAATTATTCTGAAGATTTTGGGAAATTTTACAACTTTCAATGGGTTTTAACAGATGTTAACAGTTTCAATTAAGAGATTTTAAAGATATCAAAGGAGTTTACAGATTTTTGCTCTGTAAAGTTTATTTGTGCAGAATCGCTATTTTTTTGTACCTTCATGTGAGATTATGAGTGTTTTAAAATAAATTCTTCTTTTGTATTTACTGTACTTTTTACATTCATTCCTTAAATATTTTTATATTATTTATAATTATCTTATAATCTATGAAATATTTTGCAATCTCATGCAGTTTTGCAATCTAGTGCACACCAAAAATTCGAGTAATTAACCCGTGATCGGGAACTCCTGTAAGATTTTATTATTTGTGTGATATTATTAATTTCAACTTGATTTTTAGGTCGACAGTAGAGCAGACTCAGCGGAGAAGAAAATAGCGAAATTAGACGCCGAGCTTAAGAAATACAAAGACCAAATGGTTAAAATGAGAGAAGGGCCTGCGAAAAATGCAGTGAAAGCCAAAGCCTTGCGTGTTCTCAAACAGCGAAAAATGTATGAGTCCCAAGTTGATAACTTGAGGCAGCAGGCTTTTAATATGGAGCAAACGAACTATGCTACACAAACCCTAAAAGACACTCAGGCTACTGTCATTGCTATGAAAGATGGCGTGAAACAAATGCAGAAGGAGTTCAAGAACATTAACATCGATCAAATAGAGGTGAGTACTTAATCCTAGCTAAATAAAAAGTGGTGTAACGATATATCTCGAAAATCTTGCAATCATTGGTGTTGAAAATATGGCTTTTTATTATTCGAAGTTGTTTTATACAGTGGTGTCGTCTTAAAAGAAAAAGTGTCCTGGCGATACTTTCCATAATCTACGTTATCAGCTTGAAGGGGCAGGGCTAAAAAATAAGGTTGTTAAAAAAGGGTGGGCGTTGTAAGTTCAAGTAACGTAACTAACTTAGATAACATTTAGAACTCAAACCCAGTAATAAAATCCAACTATGATTTTAGGTAAAAGTTAATTTTTTTTTATTGAAAAGGCTACTATTATATTTTTGGATCGTAATTCATCTCATTTGGTAAAAATTATATTATTTGGTCGAAAATTCAACTGCATTATTGTGAAATAATCTTTTTTTATCAAAAGTTCAACTACTATATCAAAAAATCCTTCTTTTACTTAAAGGTTCTTCTCTTTGTTTAAAAGCTTAACTATTTTGATAAAAATTCGTTTCATGTTTGTTTGAAAATAAATTTTTTTAAATGTCAATTAAACTATTCCATTTTTGGTTAAAAATTTATCTTTTTCAGTCAAAAATTTTACTATTTGGTTAAAAATTTATCTTTTTTTAGTTGAAAGCTTAACTGTTTGGTTGAAAGTTCATGTATTTAGTTGTAAATTGGTCTTTCTTGGTATAGATTTAATCTTCTTGGTTGAAAATTTATCCTTTTCGGTTAAAAATGCAATTGGTTGGTTTAAATATCAATTGAGCGTCTGGATTTCATAACGTCCTTAGCGCTCACTTCCTGTGAGTTTTGCGTGGACTAAACAATTTTTATCGTCAGAAAATTATTTTTCATAAAATCGAATTTTCCAATTTTTTGCTGAAACAATTTAAGTT
>JAUELO010000179.1:48619132-48636080 GCA_032357855.1 Amphibolips quercusostensackenii | reverse complement strand
TATCTTGTTGAAAATGCAATATTTTTACTTGAAAAGTTAGGAATTTGAAGCAGTTTAAATTGAATTTGATGTAGTACCCACATAAAATTTACCCAAATATGCACTGAATTTAACTATAAGCAGATAAAATAAAAAATTTGTTTCAATTATTATTCAAATTCTTAGACATCAGAGACAAATTTAAGAAATTATTAATTATGTTTTTAGTATTATTTAATTATTTAATTAATCTATGGTGCTGATATATTTAAGAATATCTTGTAATATAATTTGTCAAAGCTTTCTAAATTAAACATTTTAATTGAATTCCGAGAAACTGAAAAAAATGATTTATAATGAACTCGCGAAATTGTATACATATTCTGAGTCGATTGTTTTAAAAAATGCGAAATATTTAAATCGCTCTGTACTATGAAAAACTGTACTTTTCTATACGCATAGCGTTCGATATAACTTTTTTCGTTTGAAAACAAAAAAAAAAATACAAATTGTAGTTCTTTTCTTGATACTTTTATTCTCAATATTTATGAAAAAAAATACATTTTTCGAAAACTCATGCAACTTAAGTCACTTGTGCGACTTTTTAAAAGCATTTTAGTCCATTCAAGGCCTGTGCGATTAATATAAAAGTTTATTGTTTATAAAAGTTTATGTCACTATTTTGCTACTATTTTTTAAAATTGGTGCTACAATTGACTACTTTTGATCTCTGAAGTGAATCCGAGCCCTGTTTGATGAATTCTTGTATCTTGATGGAATTATATTTATCAAACTCTTTTATTTACAGGATGGAGTCTTGGTGGACGAATTCGGCTTGCCGCAGATACCAGCTAGTTAATTATTTTTAAGTCTTTCTATTCAGTGGCAACTCTTTGAAAACGCCCAAAGACTCTTTACTGCTCGATACGAGCTACAAAGCTTCAGAGCCCACTTGTCTTGTAAAGCATACAGTAGAGATTTCTCTCAACGTTTCACAACCGCAGTACATGCTTTCTATAATTCACAGAATATCTTATTTTCTATTAATGTGTATAAAACACGTTATAGTGAGTTAAATTTAAGATTGGAATGGTTTCGCATGATAAAAAAAGGCAATAAAATAAAATATTAAGCTTATAGTTAACTTTTGTCTTATTTTTGAATGTTTGAAAGTCCTTTCTTGGTGGAAATCTAAACTAGAGTGAGTCTGGGTTCATTCACAGCCTCTTGATTCTGAAGTTCCGTGTATCCTTCGTATACATTTACCGCTGAGCTTCGAGCTTCTCTGAAGTTATCTTCTTCGAAATTCTCGACTTGGAGGTAATGATGAACATGAGCCTAAAGTAGATTCAATTTGTTACAATTTCATATTGAATTAATTGAAATCTGTCTAAAAAAAAGTGGTGTAACGAAATATCTCGAAAATTTCGCAATCATTGTTGTTGAAAACCTGATTGGCCTTTTATTACTTGAAGTTGTTTTACGTCTTTATGAAATTTATTTATTTTTTTTTTATTTTATGAAATTTTGAAAATTAAATCTATAAATAATCCTTTTTAATAAGAAAAACCATAGGAAACATTATGCGAATCGAGAAACATTTGTGCTAACAAAAATCATAAAAATTCCTAATTTTCAAAAATTTTAGTTTAGCTTAGAGCTTTACGCCAGAAATGGGTATTTTCAGTCAAAAATATTAGATTTTAAGAAAAGATTAATTTGTTTGTACAATTGTAGGTTAAGCTAGTGGTTTTCGATATAGTTTTCAAAGATTTACAATTTTTAAACAATTTAAGGTTATGTTAACGTTTACACATAAAATCGCTTATTTTAAATAAAAATGAAATTTCAAAGAATATTTGCAACTTTTTTTACAACCAAAGGTTATGTTGGTTTGTTTCACCTGAAATTGGCATTTGCAAAAAAAAATAATAATTAGATTTAAATCAAATGATTTTTGTTTAAAATAATCAAATTTACAAGGTTCACAATTTCGGATTCTGTTGGTGTTTTTCGTCGGAAATCGACATTTTTGTTAATAAATCATTAGATTTCAAAGAAAATTCATAATTTTTTAACAATTTTAAGATATATTGACATTTAAAATTGAAAATTGGTATTTTTAAACAAAAGTCATTATAATTTGAACAAGATTCAGAATCTTTTACCAATTGTTTCGTTGGGATAAATCTAATAAAATTGAAAATGGAATGTTCAGCTATTAAAAATAAAAAATAAAAAATTGAAAATGGAAGAAAACTTTTTAACTGTTGTGAACTTAACTTTCAATTTTCTTCAATTTTCAACAGTTTAAATTTTAACTTTTAAAAATTTAACTCTAGAAAATTAAACTGTTAAAAAATGAAAATTTTATTTTTAACCGCTGAAAACTCAAGAAAAAAGTAAAATTTGTATCAAAAGAACAAGTGTTGAAAATGTAATATTAACATAATTTTACGTGATTATTAAATAAATAAACATTTCAGTCCATGAAAAAAAAAATAGAAAACAAGTCGATTATTTTCGAAAAGAGGTAGCCACTGTCAAATAATGTTTCGGCAAATTAATAATCATCTAATGGACTTTCAGTGGGAAACTTATGAAAATTAATAAGAATCCTAACTCTGATTTATCTCCTTATTTTACAAAAAACATTCGGTTTTAAAGAATATTTTCAATCTTAAATAATTTTTTGTCATGTTATCTCAGTGTTTTTCATCTAAAACTGTTATTGTTAATAAAAATTTTTATATTTCAGAAAATATTTACCATATTTGAACAATAATAACTTATGTTAGCGTTCATCACCGGAACTCGGTTATTTTAAACAAAAAACATTTGACTTCTACTTCCAAAATTAAACTTGCAGTTTTGAACAACTTAAAGTTACTTTATGTTATGTTTTTCGTCAATATTTTGTTTTTGACTAAATGCCTACGACATCTATATATTGTACAAAAATATGTATTACATGATAATTCTAAAGCGAATAAGACATCAACTTTGATCAATTATCAAAAATATTGTCATTAATTTTCTTTTATATTATTTTAGATAATAGATGCTATGCAATACGCCAATTTTGTATTAACATTAATTTTATAGTTTAATTTAAGAATTGCGTCAGACATAAGAATAATAATAGTCGCGCGAGCAGCGCGCGTGTTTTCTAGTTACTTTAAATCTTCGTATTTAAACGAAACTGTCGCACCTTTTTTTTATAAAGTTTATCAAATTGATGAACTATATCTTTGATCATCAGAGACATGGATGTTGAATTAATTAGACTCAAAAGAGATGCAGGATGTCCTGCTGGTGGTACGGAACACAAACCAACTTTCATGGCTTCTTTACTCCAATCTGTGAATCTAGCTTTGCTCTGGAATCTAAAGTTCGACTATAGCAGTTATTTTATATTTAAATGCAAAATAAATTGTCAGTGATGAATTAATGATAGTAAGAAGTTGCGATTTACCTTTCGATGTTCTTTCTTATATCAGTGAGGGACGCATTGCCTCTGAGAATGTGGGCAGCTCCAAGAACTACAGATTCTGATTGCAGGGGATCTACTTTAATTAGTTGATTGTTTCTAGACCAGGCATTCGTGAATAATTCATCTTGAAACCTTAAAAAGTTTGCGTTAATAATGAATAATTAATTAGTGTTAACTATATTATAGTGTTCATGATTTTTTTTTGTAAAAATGACAAATGAGTTACGTAAAAGGAATAAATATGACAATAAAATGATGGTAGGCATCGCTGAAGATAATTTTATCCTATATTTATTTACAAAATTACATTTAAAAGTGAAAAACCACCCTATATAGATGTAAAACTACCCTTAAACTTTTTTAAACTACCCGTTAGAACGACATTTTGTGCTTTCACAGTTCTTCACATAATTTCTCGTAAGAAGTGTCCTAGAACTACTTTAGAAAAAAAACATAAACCTTCTTGTGTTCAGTCATTTAATGATAGTTTAAGGTTCAGTTTCGGTCCTTTAAATGACGCTTAACAGAAAATGGTAAAATAGCGTCTTTTTGCGTAAAGTGAAAAAATATTTTACAAGTATGTGAGAAAATGAGTTCGGGACTTCTTAAAGAATAATATCACCTAATACCAACTAATTCAAACGAGTGTACTATCATTAGAAGGCAAAAAAACTTTCGTTAAGGGATAGAAAGTTATATTATGTTTCTTTTTATTTTAAGGCGCAACTTTTAAGATACGTAGGGTTTTAAATAAATAGATAAGGCATTTTAGAATTAAAAATACTTTTTTTTTTAAATAATAGATTCTATGAGTTGCATCTAAAATAACAAAGAAACATAATATAACTTTCTATTCTTTAGAGAGGTTAGTTATTGCCTTCTGAGGATATTAACTTTTTTTATTTAGGGTGGTTCAAAGGCTTAACCTCGAAACTCAAATTGTCTTTTAATTATTTAAAAAACTCTGAAATATTCAAACAATATTTCTGAAATCAACCAATGACTTTTCTTGTGAGAAGTTATGTGAAAAACTGTGAATGAAGCAAAATATCGTTCTAAGCGGTTGTTTAAAAAATTGTAGGGGTAGTTTTCGATCAATGTCACACATTTTAACTTTTATAATGTTTTATAATCATTCATGGCCAAAAATATCTAAGATATATAAAAAAAGCACATTATACATTTTTAACCCCTATAGAAGGTCTTTTGTTAACTTTTTAGGGTGGTATTCTGCATAAAATTAGTGTAAAATTATTATTATGAAAAATTGCACAATTCTTTTTTACAAATGAAAAAATAGGGGTGGGGGTTAAAACAAAAACCATTTTTTTCTTTTTGGGACACCTTATTGATTACTCTTGAAATCTGGTGTATGAGCCTTCGTGAAATCTTTTAAAATCTGTATGAAATATTTTTAATTTGTGTGAAAGATTTGTAAAATATTTTCAAATCTTTGTGAAATCATTCAAACCTTTGTGAAATCTTTATTTAATATTTTGAAATCTTTGTGAAATCGTTAAAATATTTGTGAAAAATTTGAAATATTTTGAAATCACTGTGAATTCTTTTAAATATTTGCAATTTTTTGGTACCTTTGCAATTTTTTCAAATGTTTGTGAAATCTTTAAAATCTTTGTGAAATCATTAAAATATCTTTATTAAATATTTTGAAATCTGTGCGAACGATTTGTGAAATCTTTTGAAATCTTTTTTTAATCTTTTTTAAATCTTTAAAATACTTATAAAATATTCGTAAAATATTCGTGAAATATTCGTGAAATATCTGTAATATTTTGAAATAATTTGAAATCTTTTGAAATTTTTGTTAAATCTTCTGAAATCTGTGTGAGATGTTCACAATATTTTGAAATCTTTTGGATACTTTGAAATCTTTACAATGTTTGAAATCTGAAAATCTTTATTGAATGTTTTGAAATCAGTGTGAAATCTTGGCGAAATCTTCTGAAATCTTTGTTAAATCATCTGAAAGCTGTGTGAAAGATTTGCGAAATCGTTGAAATATTTCAAATGTTTGTGGAGTCTTTGTGAAATGTTTGAAATATTTTGAAACCTCTGAGAAATTTTTGAAATCTCTGGGTAACATTTGAAACTTTTTAGAATCTTTTGAAATCTTTGTGAGACCTTTCAAATAATTTTAAATTTGTGGATCTTTGGTATCATTAGAATCTTTGTAAAATATTTCAAATCAATAAAATCTTTATTAAATCTTTTGAAATATGTGTGAATTTCTTATGAATTGTTGCTTCTTTTTTACTGAAATCTTGGTTCAAAATTTTGAAATCGTTGATATCTTCGTGAAATATTTGAAATATTCGTAAAATATTTAAAATATTTTAAAATCTCTCTGAAATCATTGAAATATTTTGACATATTTCAAATCTTTTGAAATATTTGAAATCTTTTGCAATATCTGAAATCTTTATGAAATTTTTTGAAATTATTAAGATCTTTAAAATATTTTGAAGTCTCTATGAAATATTTTGGAATCTTTAAAATCGTTGTGAAATCTTTAAAATATTTTGAAATATTTGAAATTTTTGGTATCTTTGGGATTCTCGTGAAATCTTTGAAATCTTTTGAAATCGTTGAAATTTTTGTGGAATCTTTGAAAATTTCTGAAATATTCGTAAATATTTTGAAATCTATCTAAATTCTTTGAAAAATTTTAAGATATTTTAAATCTTTATGAAATCTTCATTAAATCCTTTGAAATCTTTGTGAGACTTTTAAAATATTTTGAAACCTCTGTGAAAAAATTTGGAATCTTTTAAATCTATGAAAGCTTTTGAAGTCGTTGAAATTTTTGTGGTATTTGTGAAATATTTGTGAAATATTCGTGAAATATCAGAAATATTTTTAAATCTCTGAAAATTTTTTGATATCTCTGTAAAAGATTTGAAATTTTTTAAATCCTTTTGAAATCTTTGTGAGATCTTTTTAATATTTAAAAAAATTTTGAATCTTTGGCATCTTTGAAAACTTTGTGAAATACTTAAAATCTATGAAATTTTTAAATCTTTAATTAATCTTTTGAAATCTGTGTGAATTATTTGTGAAGTATTGGAAATATTTTGAAATTTTGTGAATCTTGGTTATCTTTAAAATCTTCGTGAAATATTTGAAATATTTCTGAAATATTTTAAAAATAGTTGAGATATTTTGAAATCTCTCTGAAATGTGTAAAATATTTTGAAATATTTTAAATCTTTAAGAAATCCTGTGAAATATTTGTGAGGTCTTCAAAATACTTTGAACTCTCTATGATATATTTTGGAATCTTTAAAATCTTTGTGAAATCTTCTAATATCTTGAAATATTTGAAATCCTTGGGATCTTTAAAATATTTGAAATCTTTGTGAAATATCTAAAATCTATGAAATCTTAAAATCTTTAATTAATATTTTGAAATTAGTGTGAATTATTTGTGAAATCTTGCTAAAATCTTACTGAAAGCTTGGAGAAATCTTTTTAAATCGTTAAAATCTTCGTGAAATATTTGAAATATTTCTGAAGTATTCGTAAAATATTTTAAATATTTTGAAATCTCTCTGAAATCTTTGAAATATTTTAAAATTTTTAATAAATTCTTTGAAATCTTTGTGAGATCTTTAAAATATTGTTAAATCTCTGCGAAATATTTTGGCATCTTTGAAATCTTTGCAAAATCTTTAAGATATTTTAAAATATTTGAAATTTTTTGTATCTATGCAATCTTTGTAAAATCTTTGAAATCTATGAAATCTTTTAAAGTCGTTGAAATTTGTATGCAGTCTTTAAATTATATGTGAAATTTTTGTTAAATATTAGACATATTTTTAAATCTTTGTGAAAGATTTGAAATCTTTTAGATCCGTTTGAAAATCTTTAAAATATTTTGAAATCTTTGGAATCTTTAGTATCTTTAAAAACTTTTGTGAAATATTTAAAATTTATGAAATTTTAAAATACATATTAAATCTTTCTAAATCTTAGTGAAATTTTTTGAAATCGTTGAAATCTTCGTGAAATATTTGAAATCTTTCTGAAATCTTCGTGAAATACTTAATATAATTTGAAATCTCTTTTCGATCTTTGAAATATTTTGAAATCTTTATGAAATAATTTGAAATCTTTGTGTGATCTTTAAAATATTTTGGAATTTTGAAATATTTGTGAAATCTTAAAAAAATGTTGTGAGATATTTTGAGATGTTTTGAAATATTTGAAAAGTTTTGTAATCTTTGAAACCTTTGTGAAATGTTCTGAAATCTTGAAATCTGCTGTACACTCAAAAGTCGAGTGGCCAACCCCTCGAAAATAACCTACTTTGTTTTTTGAGTGATCGAAATTGTTGGTGCCGTTAGAGTTGCAGGACTCAAGCTGCTGAATATGTAATGCAACTGAGGATACGGGACTAAATTTGTTGCTAACTCGTTCATATCCGTATTTAAACTTCCGGAAAATCTCGAGCCACTGTTAAACATTGCGAAAATTAAAACTCTAAATCGAACCTAATGAAAAGTTTTTTTCTTCAATGTAAAATAAGCATTTTGAAAATTTGAAGTAAAACCTTGTCAAATGGAGAAGCATGTTAACGATGATACTATTCATATCTTGGAAGGGTCTACACGAAGCATTATATTTTGCTTGATCAGAATTTTCCTTTTTGTTCATCTGGGCGTAACAAATATCTTGAAGAGCTTTGTTTTCTGCTGGGAAAACGCAGGTCGCGTGATCTGTAAGTTCTTTTGTGGCCAAGAGGACATTGTAGGGAGCTGTAATTACATCTTGGGTGCCAGCTGGATATACACATGATACAAATCTGTTGCACAGTCAAAAGTTAGCAAATTAAAGTCCTTCTAATTCGTTTAATCTTAGGCCGTGGCTACGAGTACTGAAACTTCGATACAAATAGCCGGATTTTTTCAGTACGAATAGCGGGACCTAAAAAAAGGAATATTTATAACGAAACTTAAGGACAAATTATCGGATTTTTTCGATACACATATACACTGCCTGAATTTTATTTTTTATTATCAACCAAATTTTTAAATATCAGGAGTTTTTCAAAATGTTTGCAGCAATAATCAGTGTGTCTACTCAAATCCTGGAAAAAATTCCCTGACAATTCCAGGTTGTTTCCAGGTATTTCAAATTTTTTCCAGGTATAATTTTTCATAGCACGGAGCCATTCACTTCGCGTTTTTTAAAACGATAATTTATATTACAAGATATTCATGAATATATTAGAAGCATCGATTAATAAAATAATTATTTAATTAATCGATAGTTTATAATAATAATTATAAAATAATTATACATAATAATTAAATAATACTAAAAAGATAATTAATCATTTACTAATCTGTCCCTAAAGTTCATGACTTTGAATAATAATCAAAACAAATTTTTATTATACCTTATCTTATACTTAAAATTCAGTGCATAAAACAGTTGAATGTTTAGCCAAAAAGATTAATTTTCTACCAAAAAAGACGATTTTTGAACAAAATATATTAATTCTTAACCAAATAGTTGAATTTTGAAAAAAAAAATCAATTTTCAACCAAGTAGTTAAATTTTGAACTAAAAAACGATCAGCTTTGTACAAAAAATAGAATAATTTAATTTTCATCTACAAAAATTAGTTTTCAAACAAAATTTACTAAAGTGATGAACTTTAAAGTAAAATGATGAATCTTTAACAAGAAAAGTGAAATTTTTAACCAAAAAGATGTATTTTTAACAAAAGAGTTTAATTTTCAACCAAGTAGTTTCATTTTCAAACAAAAGATGAATTTTCAAATAAATTATAAATATTTAACTGGAATACTTAAATTTTCAACCAAAAGGATGAATTTTCAAAACGGAAGATTAATTTTCTACAAAAAAAGACGATTTTTCAACAAAATATATGAATTTTCAACGAAATGGTTGAAATAGTTGAATTTTTAATGAAAAAAATCATTTTCCAATCAAATAGTGAATTCTTAAACTAAAAAAGATCGGTTTGGTACCAAAAATGAAATAATTGAATTTGCATTTTTAAAAATTACTTTTCCAACAAAAAACTTACCTAAAGTAATAAATTTTCAACAACATACATGAATTTTAAACTAAGAGACAATTCCTTGAAACCAAATATTTGAGTTTTGAACTCAAAAATATCAATTTTCAACCAAAAATAGAATAGATAAATTTTCCGTTGAAAATTAATTTTGAACCAAGCTGATGAATTTTCAACTAAACTGTTGAATCTCCAGCTGGAATAGTTAAATTTTAATACAAAACTACGAATTTTCAACTAAAATAATGGAATATTCAATTAGAATAATTACATTTCCAGTTTTAAAATAACTAATTTTCAACTAAAAAAAGAACTGATTTTCAAAGAAAAAAAACTGCTTTTCGAAAAATTAGTTACATTTTCAAACAAAGTGATGAATTTTCATTTAAAAAGATGAATCTTCAACTGGAATATTTTAATTTTAAACCAAAACGATTAATTTTCAACTTAAATGATGAATCAAACTAGAATAATTACATTTTTGATCAAAGTGATGAATTTGTAATTAATATGATGCAATATTCTCTTAAAATACTTGGATTTTTAATTGAAAAAAATTAATTTTACACAAAAAAAAATAGTTAAAGTTTCTGTAGAAAATTTAAATTTCCAGTAAAAGAAAATTAATTTTCAGCTTGGGAAAAAACAAATTTGGAACAAAATATTTCCAAAAATACCAAAGAGATGAATTTTCAAATAAAATTATAAATCTTCAAACAAAAAAAAATATTTTTAACAGAAAAGTTTAATTTTAAACCAAGTAATTAAGTTTTTATTAAAAAAACATGAATTCTAAAGGAAAAATGTAGTTATTGATATTTTAACTAAAGAAAACTTTAATTTTTTAACAAAAATAGTTGAATTCATTCAAAAAACAAGACTTTTTAGCAGGAGATGAATTTTTAGCTAAGAAAAATTTTTCAGCTAAGAAAGATTTCTCAGCCAAGAAAGATTTCCCAGTCAAGAGAGAGAGAAAAAAAATCGCCAACTGTCGAATATTCAAGAAAAAAATAAATTATCAACGAAAAAGTTTAATTTTCTACCAAAAAGAACGAATGTTCAAGAAAATACATGAATTTCTAACAACAAATAGAATACTTATATTTCCAATTGAAAAAATTAATTCCAAACAAAAAAAAACGAATTTTCAACAAAATAGTTAAACACAGTAAGATAAAGCTACTTGTACAAATAAAAAATTAGTTTATTTCGATGTTATATTGTAATTAAAAAAAAAATTAAGCACGTTCTTAAAAAAATTCCCTGACTTGAAAAAAAATTCCCTGATGTTTCCAGGTTTTTCCAGGCATATAAAAATTCCCTGCAATTCCAGGTTTTCCAGGTAGGGTAGACACCCTGAATAATTTAATAACTTCAAATTGAAAAATTCCATCATATCTAGAAAAAGTGGCTTAAAATTGCACATTTTGAAAATAAAAGATTCAAAAATTTTGAATTAACAATTTTATCAGAAAAGAGTTAAAAGGAGTTCAATGCATTCAAAATTGAACAATTTGACTCAAAATTATTATATAAAAATATATCGAAATTGGTTGATTTCAGATAAGAATTTCGAAAATAGGACAATAATTTCAAAATAATCAAAATTGAATAATTTCAGATTATAATGTTAAAAACAGGATCATTAAAAATTTTATTTTTTCTACTTAAAAGAGTACAAAATTAAATATTAAAAAATTGAAAACACTTAAATTAAAATCATTTTCAACTCGAAGAGATTAGGATTTGAGAATATTATATTAAAAAATAATTTGAATTATAAACCTTTAAAATTGAATGACTGTAAAGGACGTTCAAAATGAAACCGTTTTAAATGGGAAACAATAAAAAAATGTTAAATTCTACTATGGACCGTTAAAAATTAAACGATCCCGAACTTCCTCTAAGACTGAAAAAAATCTTAGTCACCGAAAACTGCAATATTAAAATTTTTTATACTCAAACCCTTGAAAATTTAAATTATTTTAAATAAATTTAAATAATTAAAAAATTTTAAATTACAAGTGATTTCTTTTTTAAATTCAGCCATTTCAATTTGAAATGCACAATTAAAACATATACAATGGAAAAACTAGAAATTTAGCGTTCAACATAAAAAATTATAACTCTAAAATTTTAAACATTTCAATTTAAAGAAATTATACAATTAGCGAGGTATCAGTTTTTGATAGTTCTATTTTGATCTATTTTGTTCAAAACACAACTTTTAACTTTTACATTTCAAATCGTTCAAACTTTAACGCGTTATTTATAATTACTATTGATTTCTAAAATCTTCCAAAAAAATATTTTTCAACTTTAAATGATAATTTTTTCAAATATTAAACTGAAAATCAGGAAATTTTAAGATATTACATTGAAAATAAAAAATTAATAAAAAAGAATAGAAAGCGAGACAGCTTTGATTACATAATTTTAAATTGTACAGTTTAAATCCTTTAAATTAGAAATGGTTTGTTTAGCTGAATTTGAAATGTTCAATATTTTTGAACATTTTCAAATAAAAATGAATCCAATTCTCAATGTCTAGTTCTAAAAACATTATGATTTTCAAGGTTTGCATTTGAAAAATTATTTCTTTAAGTTTCCACCGTTTTGAATTTATTTTGTAGGCATTTATTTTAAGATTTTTTAGTTATAAATCCTTTAAACTAAAAATTGTGCAACCGGAAAGTCTTTTAATTTGATATTCTAATATTTGAAGTAATTTAAAAAACTAGTCAATTTTGCACATTTAAAATTGAAACCAAACAATTTGGAATAATTAAATCTCAAATTATTAAATTTAAAACTGACTAAAATTGAAAACAAATAATTTATAGTATTCAACATACAATTGACATTTTTAGTATTTGAATTTGAAACTATTATCGATTCAAGAAGATTAAAATTTAAAATTGTTGAATCATTAAGCCTATCAATTACAAATTATTGTACGATATTATCAGTAAAATTCTCAATATAAACCTAAAATATTTCATAGGGGCTTCTAAAAATAAAAACAAATTTTTGGTTATTCCCCGGTTATTAACCATTTTTCTGGGCCATTAATGATGCTTATATTTAATAGAAAGAGCATGAAGAACCCTATCGTAACTCTAGTGAAAAGAACATTTTTTGAATTGATATTAAAAAAGTTATAAGTCGTTGAAAAATAAAGTATCCACTCAAAACTGATTAAATGCTTATTTTTACGAATAATTAATAAAATGATGATTTTATAACCTGAAGGTATTCAAAGAAAGAAACCTGAGCTTTGCTTTCAGTAAAAAAAAAATAATAATAACCCTTAATGCAAAGAAAGTTAAATTTAAAGCAAAAAAAAAATTAGAGTTTCAATAAGGCCTAAAAAATCTGACTGTTTTGCAATTGCGCATTTAAAACTATAATTATAAATTTAAATTATAGAAACTTTGAAGATGCCGAATATAATTAATAAGTATGATTTCATGTAGTACCAAATGATATTCAACGCGATAAAATATAGTTTTTTTTACTGAAAAATGTGATTTCCATCTTAATAATTTCTGTCTACGTTGAAAATTAGATGCTTTCCAATTAGAAATTTCAAAATTATTGAATCTAAATACTTCTTTTTGAAACTGAAGCATTCTTGAATTAGGATCTTGAAACTAATTAGATAAAAATGATTAATTTTCAAATCGTGCATCATGCTTTTTAGAATTCAATCACTGTAATATAAAATGCAAAATTAGTAACTTTAAAATAATGGGGAACCATTTCATGTGGACAGAATGAATTAATTAATGGTAGATTATTATATATGACAATAATAATTGAAAATTAGATTACCTATCTACATGGGGATAATTATCATCCAGGATTTTTAAAGTAGCTGTTCCTAAGCCAGAACCTGTTCCACCTCCGAGTGAATGCATTACTAAAAACCCATGTAGACAGTCACATTTTTCAACAACTTTTCTAATTGTCTCGCATATTTTATCGTGGTATTCTGCACCGTGAGTGTAATGACCCACGGCCCTAGTTAAAAAGTAGAGGCACTCAATAAATAATTTTTGTAAATAAAAAATATAAAACTGAATATATTTCAACTAAAATGAATAATTCTTTGCTAAAAAGAATCTCGAGTATTTTATATTTCAATCAATATAGGGTTTAGGAATTAAAGCGAAGGGTTATTCACTTCTGAAATCATTGAAATCCCGCGAGCACAAAATCTTGAAAAATCGGAATTAGCAATTTATTCTTTCGGATCTCACACTGTGACCCAATAGATTAAATAAGATTTTAAGGATTTTTTCAGGATTTGCGAAAATTTTTGAAAATTTAAAAGATTTTAGTCACCTAACGAGATTGTAACTATTTTTCAACTCTTTTTAAGTCGCTGAATCTTGGGATCTTCGAAATCTTTCGTGATTCTAAATCTTTGACTTTTTGCTTCTACATAAGACGTAGTGACTTTGGATAAGATTTCCAAAGTGAATAGTCCCTCGAATTAAGGTCATCCTTTGTAAAATAATTTTACCAGTTATTTGCTGATCCAGGGTAATTTGTGACTGTGCAAGCTTGGTCGAACAAGTTTCGCAAAGAACCTTGTTTGAATCGACTGACGACACTGTCCTCCATATCAATTAATACTGCCTGTTTGAATATTAAAATACATGTATATATATATATCAGGCTGATAAAGAAAAAAGGATTTTCGAATCTAAACACGCATGCTAGCTTAAGTTGTACCTTTTTAGTCAACAAATTTTTCCGAAAAAAAATTCAAAATCGGATAGGAATTAGAGGTCCCTTATTTGAGTTTTATCAGTTTTATTGATTTCTTGTTGTTTTTATCATTTGAATGTCTTGAAAATACATGTATTAAATTTGTACACATACTAAATTATCCCTTTTTATATTACCATAATGGTGAATAATTTAATAAAAATATTTTAAATCATTTTCAAGGAAAATAATAATTTTTTATTGTTTCACATTTTCCTATAACAAGTAACTTTTTCAAATTTATATTAAACAAGTAAAATTAAATAATTTTTTTCTTTGAAATTTTTTTTAACTTTAATCAATCATTTTCCAAGAGATAATTCGTATTTAATTCACCTTAGTTTTCGGAAAAAATTCTTAACCCTGCATAAATAGAAAAAGAATTTTTTCGGGTACTTCAAAACTTTTTAGTTACAAAAATCCACAAAGAAAAAAATCGTCAAGATGCATGAATCAAAATTGGAAATAAAGCAAATTTGTATAATTCTGATTTTAGCATTTCATGAAATTATCATTATAATTGGTGGTTTGAATTTGTTCTGACCATGTGCAAAGATTTTAAAATTCTGAGAATAAAAGCAACAAAAAACCAATAAAAAAGACAAAGATACAACTTAAACTAATGTGCGTATTCAGGTTGGAAAATCATTTTCTTGCCTTACAAAATAAATTACTACAATCTATATCATATGTACATATTTTAAATGCATTAATGTATATGGATATTGAAAACTGATTTTTAATGAAAATTAATTAAAGTTATTTCATACCCTTGCTTTCACTTTCGCTAAAACTAATTCTTGAACAGATTTAAAAGCTAAATCGCTATTTGAGTTTGGTACATGGAAAAAGCTGTTGAAGGCATCGCAAAGTTCGTTTGTATTTTTGTTGTAGTTCTTTTGGGTTTTCAAAAAATTAATATCGCTTTCTGAGGTCCGAATTCCATATTCGTGTAAGACTAATGGCCAAAAGGCAGAACCTATTTGATTTCCACATTGTCCGACTAAAATATTGCAATGAAATTTTTGTCAGTATTGAAAAAATTACAAAATTAAAAATTAACCTTATTAAAATGTAATATAATTACTTTTGGCCAATTGAGCCATTAATATTTATTTCACTACAAAACATGTTCTCAGTATTATTATAAGGGGCCATGCATAAATTACGTAAAGTTTGTTTCTGGAATTTTTAACCACGTGAAATTATTTAAGCGTCTTCAAAAATAACGTAAAACGATTTAGGGTTGGGGGGGGGGGGGTAAATCTTAATGTTTCTTATAATTAACAAAGTAGTTCAACTTTCAAAAAAGCAGTTGAATTTTCAATCAAAATGGATAAATTCTCAACATAAATATAATGGTTGATATTGCAAAAAAAAGGACAGAAAAACACGAATTTTCAACAAATGACATAGATTTTCAACCGAATAGTTTCATTTCCAAACTAGAAAGATCTGTTGTCAAACAAAAATGGAATACATAGTTAAATTTCAATAAAATTATTTTTTAATAAATAAAATGTTCAATACATACAGACAAATTTTTTACCTAGAAATATGAAGTTATAATGAAAATGTTAATTTTCAACCAAATAGTTAATTTTTGATCTAAAAAGATTAATTTTTAACCCAAAAAATGAATTTTCAACAAAGTTTAATTTTCAATCAAAGAGATGAATTTTCTACAAAAATTATGAATCTTCAATCAAAAAATAGAATTTTTGAAAAAGTAGTTAATTTTTCAACTAAAAATAAAATAGTGAATATTTCAATAATAAAAAATGTGATTGATTTGAAATAAAGAACGTTTGAATTCAACCAAAAAAGACGACCTTCCAATAAAATACTTCAATCTTCAACTAAAAAATTGAATTTTTAACAAAGTAATTAAACTTTTAATCAAGAAGTTGAATTTCAACGTAAAAAGATTAATTTTTAAGAAAAAATATAGCAGTTGATATTTCAACAAATAAAATTTTAATGTTAGATAAAAAACAATTAAATTTAACCATGAAAAACGAATTTTTTAAACAAAGATAATTGAATATTCATATAAAAATTAAATTTTTAATGAAGTAGTTTAAATTTCGATCAAATAGTAAAATGTTCTACCCAATTGTTGAATTTTCTATCATAATGTTAAATTTTTGAGCCCAAAATAAGAATTTTTTACAAAAAAAGTTAAATTTTCTACCAATGTGTTGAATTTTCTGTATACAAATATGAATTTTCAATCCAAAAATACGAAGTTTAAAAAAAAGTTCATTTTCAACAAAATAGTTACATTTTGAGTTTAAAATATTAATTTTTGACCCAAAATAGGACTTTTCAACAAAGTAGTTAAATTTTCAACCACAGGGATGAATTTTCTGCTAAAATTATGAATCTTTAACCAAACAAAAAAATGAATTTTTAGGAAAGTATTTCAATTTCTAACCAAGGAATTGAATTTTCAACCTGAAAAGATGAATCTTCAACTAAAAATTTAATAGTTCATATTTTCAACAACAAAGGATTTTAATTTCAATTAAAAAACATTTAAATTAAATTAAAATTTTCTACACAAAACAGTTGAATTTTCAACTCAAAAATATACAGTTTTAATAAAAAAAGTTCATTTTCAATTAAATAGT
>JAUELO010000179.1:48597641-48609302 GCA_032357855.1 Amphibolips quercusostensackenii | reverse complement strand
TAAAATTAAAGGACCCGGTTAAGTAAGTTTTGTTTTAAAGATTTAAATTTATGTAAAGAATCTATTATGTAGTTAACTGCAACCGCTTTTGTTATTTCAGATTTGCTAAGTTTGTTCAAGGAAGTTCCCACCTTTCCGAAGACGAAACGCTTGAACATGATTCTTCGATCACGAAACTTATAGAGGAATGCGAGTACACTGATGATGAGGATGAGTTTTGATTTTTTTTTTCAAATCTTGTCTCTGAAGATTCGTTTGTATCTTTACTTACGTCCTACTTTAGTACAAATATTAAATTAGCCAAGCAAATCAGGCTCTTTATATTAATTTATTAAAGACTCGAGTGTCATTATTGATATAAGTATTTTTATTTTTTATTAATAGTAAAAATAATCATGGTAGTTGCTCTGATTCTTCGATCTCGGCGATGTAAGCCCAAATTGTACATTTGATATTTACGCCTTGACAGAAATTATAACAAAAATGCACAATATTTAATGCTTTTGAAAATAAAGCGCTTATTTTTTTTAACTTTGTCAGTATTCAATTCCTTTTTGGATGGCAACAATTCTCTTACAATTAATACATTTATTAAAATATATAATCTCTTGATTCGGAAGGACGTACATATAAATAATATAAAAATTGGTTAATTCAAACTAGATTACACACTGAAGGTACAGTTAGAAATATCTAAGGCACATTTTGATCAGATTTCGTTAAGTTGCCTTCTTGAAGAGTATTGACAGTGAATAATCTTCTTGACCCTAAATTATTCAACGAAGTCGAGAAATTTTCTTGGTTTTGTCGCTCTCGACTGGCGGAGGAGGACCTTTTACACTTTGATGCCTGTTGTAGACGCTAGAAGAGAAAACAAATATCAAAATAAATCTTTTGGTCAGAATTCAGAAATGTTAAATGATTGCGGATTTTAAAAAAAGTCGAGGGGTTGATGACTTGCAATCTGATGTACCAGCCTTTGTGAAATCTTTTAAAATCTTTAAAATATTTGTCTAATCTTTTAAATCTTTGTGAAACTTGTTGAAACATTGTGAAACCATTTAAATCTGTGATATATATATATATATATATATATATATATTTGAAATATTTTGCAATATATTGAAATCTTCCTGCAATTTTTTAAAGAAATTGAAATCGCGCTGAAGTTTTTGTAAAATCACTGAAACCTTTTAGAAATCATTCAAATATTTGTAATATCTTTGGAATCATTGAAGTATTTGATATATTTTTGAAATATTTTGCAACTTTTAAAATCATTGTGAAATCTTTTGAAATATTATAAAATCACTAGAATTTTTGTGCTTTGAAATCTTTAGAGATTTTTTTGAAATATTTAAAAATATTTTTGAAATCATTGCATCTTTTCAAGTCTTTAAAATAATTTCGAAAGCTGTGTGAAATCTTTAAAAACTTTGAAATTATTGAAGTCTGTGAAATCACTGAAATCTTTGCGAAATCATTCAAATAATTGTGAAATCATTGACATTTTTTAAAAATTGTTGATATCTTTTAAAAATATTTTGCAATCTTTTGAAATCTTTGCAATTTCTTTGAAATCATTGAAATCTTTGTAAAATCATTCAAATATTTTATGTGAAATCTTTGAAATCATTGAAATCTTTTATATCTTTCTGAAATATTTTTCAATCTTTCGCAATCTTTGTGAAATCTTTGAAATCTCGCTAAAATATTTGCGTAATATTTATAACCTCTTAAAAATGTTGAAATTATTCCAACCTTTATAAAACCTTTTGAAATATAGTGCAGTCTTGCTGAAATCGTTGTAAAATCATTGAAATCCGTGATATCTTTTTGAAAGATTTTAAAATCTTTGTGAAATCACTGAAATCTGTTTGAAATCATTCAAATATTTGTGATATCTTTGGAATCATTAAAATGTTTTATATATTTAAAAAATATTTTGCAATCTTTTGGAAT
This sequence comes from Amphibolips quercusostensackenii, assembly GCA_032357855.1. Lineage (NCBI taxonomy): Eukaryota > Metazoa > Arthropoda > Insecta > Hymenoptera > Cynipidae > Amphibolips > Amphibolips quercusostensackenii. The sequence continues at coordinate 48,607,340 of JAUELO010000179.1, read as the reverse complement.
CTTCGTAAAATCTTATGAAATTTTCTGAAATATTGTAAAATCTTGCTGACATCTTTGAGATTTTTTTGAAATATTTTAAAATCTTTTTGAAATCATTGCATCTTTTCAAATCTTTGAAATAATTGCAAAATCTGTGTGAAGTCTTTGAAAACTTTGAAATTATTGAAGTCTTGGTGAAATCACTGAAATCTTTGCGACATAAGTCAAATATTTGTGAAATCATTAAAATTTTTTTGAAATTGTTGATATCTTTTAAAAATATTTTGCAATCTTTTAAAATCTTTATGCAATCATTTGAAATCTTTGTAACTTCTTTGAAATCACTGAAATCTTTGATATCTTTTTGCGAACATTTGAAAGTTTTGAACATTTAAAAAAATTGTTTGAAATCTTCTGAAATATTGTGAAATGTTTTGAAATATTGTGAAATCACTGGCATCTTTGTAAAATCATTCAAATATTTGTGAAATCTTTGAAATGTTTTATATCTTTCTAAAATATTTTTCAATCTTTGGCAATCTTCGTGAAATCTTTGAAATCTCGCTGAAATATTTGCGCAATATTTATAACCTCTTTAAAAATTTTGAAATTATTCCAATCTTTATGAAATCTTTTGAAATATAGTGCAATCTTGCTGAAATCTTTGTAAAATCATTGAAATCTGTGATATCTTTTTGAAATCTTTGTGAAATCACTGAAATCTTTTCCAAATCATTTAAACATTTGTGATATCTTTGGAATAATTGAAATCTTTTATATATTTTAAAAATATTTTGCAATCTTTTGAAATATTCGTTAAATCTTTTGAAATTTTCTGAAATATTGTAAAATCTTGCTGAAATCTTTGTGATTCTTTGAAATCTTTCTAAAATATTTGCAAAATCTGTGTGAAATCTTTTGAAAACTTAGAAATTATTGAATTCTTTGTGAAATCATTCAAATTTTGTGAAATCTTTGAACATTGAAATATTTTCAAATCTTTGATATCTTTTTTAAATATTCTGCAATGGTTTGAAATCGTTGTAAAATCTTTTAAATCATTTAAATCTTTTGAAAACTTTTGAAATCTTTGTAAAATCTTTGGAATATTTGCGAAATCTCTGTAAAATCTTTTTAAAAATTTGAAATTATTGAAATCTGTATGAAATATTTGACACCTTTGTGAAAAACATTTTGAAATCTTTTAAAATCTTTGTGAAATATTTTGAAATCTTTTTGGAATCTTTTGAAATATTGTGAAATCTTTGAAATCACTGAAATCTTTGAGACATCTTTGATATCTTTTTGAAATGCTTTGAAATCTTTGAAGGAATTTTGAAATCATTCAAATCTTTGTAAAATCATTCAAATATTTGTGAAATCTTTGGAATCATTGACGTTTTTGGAATATTTTATATCTTTTTGAAATATTTTGAAATCTTTGTGAAATCTTTTGAAAACTTTCAAAATACATAGTTTTAAAATATATATTTTACAATATTTTGAAATCTTTGTGAAATCTTGAAATATTATGAAATTACTTAAATCTTTATAACAACTTTGATATCTTTTTGAAATATTTTGAAACAAATTTGAAGTATTTTTGAGTATTGTGAAATTTTTTAAATCATGCTGAATCTTTGTGCCATCTTTTGAAATTTTTGTGAAATCATTCAAATATTTGTGAAATCTTTAAAAAAAATTTGAAACCTTTTAAAATTTTGAAAATATTTCCGACATATCTCAAATATTTGTGAAATCTTTTGAAAACTTTCAAATTATTGAAACATTGATGAAATCTTGAAATCTGATGAACACGAAAAAGTCAAGCTGTCAGCCCCTCGGAAAATTTCAACTTACTATTTGTAAGTCTCTGAACGAATATAGTCTATAACGTGAGATACGCCAACTTGCAGTTGATCACCGATTGGTGTTACCCAGGGATTGTATTCCATTCTGAATACTGCTTTGTTGCTGACTAAATCCAAATTTCCTATTTAATAAAAATGAAAAATTGATCATTTATGCGATAAAATTATTGCACAATTTAAACTATAAATTAATTAGTAGGATTAATTACCTATTTCTGGAGGTAAAACAGTTAAGCGATTGCCCTGAATATGCAATTCCCTGAGTCGAGTGAGTTCTCCAATTTCCTTTGGTAATTCGATGAGGTCGTTGTCCCTCAAGACGAGCTGCAAATTATTCAAAATCGTAGCATTTTCTTATTTTAATAATGAAATTCAATAAAAATTTTTACTTACAATTTGCAGATTTTTTAGTTGTTTGATCTCAGGTGGAAGATACTCGAAATCGTTGTCAGCCAAATAGAGTGCTCGCAATGTATCTGAAAAAATCTAGTTGTATTTTTGTGAAAAAAAATAGTGTTGATAAATCAAAAAGAGTCATTAATTACCCATCATAAAAAAATTTCCGGGTAACCTCTTCTCGTTTAGGTTGTTGTACGTCAGGTCCAGAACTTCAAGAACTGGAAAGGCTCCAAATCCACGAGGAAGTTCGTTCAGTCTGTTCATTCTGGAAACGATATTTTCGATGATTGAATCCATTTAGTTAACTGTCAATTAGTTATTGATTAATATTTTCTCCTACGGAAAAATATTATAATAAAATTATCAGTATAGACCTATAATGATTTTCCTATAATCTTTTCACCATTGTAGCAATTTATCACATGAATTATTATACAAAAATCAGTATAGGAATAAATAATACATAAATATTATTTATTTCTATATTGACTTTTCTCTAATGAGTTTACTATAATAATTTCCTATAATTGCGAAAAAATGAGAGGAAAAGCATTGTAGGCCTATACTGCATTTCCTATAATATTTTTCCATATGGGTTAAATTATCAGACGTACCCTATGTTCAGAATCCTTAGTTTTGGTAATTGTGATAGAGTCATAGGCAACTCCATAATGTGATTGTTGAATAGATTTAGGATTTCCAGATTCATTAGGTATGATATCGCCTGAGGAACAGCTTTTAAAAGAAAATTAGTGATATTTCCTGAATTATTTAAAGATCGTTCATAAAATGCAGAATTACCTTGTAGTTTATTGTGACTTAGAGTCAGTCTTGTGATGTTCTGCATGTTAACTGTAAGGAAAAGACTTTGGTTAGAGATGAATGTTTAAATCCAGGTAGAAATATTTAAATTCTATACATTCTCGTGCTAAATTATGAGACAACTAGCAGCAAGTTCACGCACGAAGCGCGCCTTTACGTTCCTGGATTTTTATTTTCTAACATTAAAAATATGAACAATTTAAAAATCAATTATTAAACCAATTTTTTAATATTAATTTTAAACCAATTTTTTAAAAATAATTAATAATTTTGAATTGAAAGCGTTTGAAATAAAAAATAAAAATATATTTAAAAATTATGAATTGAAAACGTTCCAAATAAAACAAAGTTAGATTAAGTAAAATTTTTTAAAAAGGAGGACAATAATTCGAATAAAATTAAAAGAAACTAACTTGATCACCTTTAATATAAGCGTTCAAAAATGAAACTTTTTAAATCATAAGCCCTCAAAATTAAAAAATTGAAGACTGAAATTTTGAAAATTAGACAGTTTCATTAGAAAGTAGACGAAATTTTGAATTTCAGATTAAACTTTTGAAAATAGGACAGTTTCCAAACAATAAAAATTGAATATTTTCAGATTAGAATTTTGAAAACTGGATCATTGAAAATTCAAAGGAATTGAAACTGTATTATTTCTAAATAAAAGCGTTAAAAATTGAATAATTTTAAATTGAAAATTAATTTAAATGTTTTAAAGTCATTTAACATTTAAATTCACTAGACAAATTATAATAAAATAAAATCATATAAATAAAAATACACACATTCAACGTCATTCTCACCGTTCAAAATAAAAAAATTTCAATTATAAACCTTTAAAATTCAAAAAAATGTTCAGAATGATGTAATTTTAAATGGAGAAAATTAAAGCCGAAAAAGTGTTTAGTCACCAAGAATTGTGATATTAAAACTTTTTTATTCTCAAACCCATCTAAATTTCAATTATTTGAAGTAAATTGTATTCGCTTAACAATGAACGATTTCCAAATTGTTGATTATATTTTTATCAAATTCAACCATTTCAATTTTTAACTCTTAGTTTAAAAATCTTCTTAGTTTTAAAATCCACTCATTTTTAAGGTTAGAATTTGACAAATTATTTTCTTGATTTTTCATCGTTTTGACTTTATTTTTTAGGCATTCAATTGAATATTGTATAACTACAAATCCTTTAAACTGAAAATTAAGCAACTATCAAGTTTTTCAATTTGATATTCTATTATTGTGGAGAATTTATAAGCCAGATAATTTTCTACGTTTAGAATTAAAACCAAATCTAAAATTATTAAATTTATAAGCTTATCAAGGCTTTCAATATGGTATTTTGTAAGTTTGAAAGGTTTATCACTGAAATTGTCTTGACATTATTAACATTTGAATTTGAAACTACAACATTGTGAAATTTGAAATTGGAAACCTCCAAAATTAAAAGTTTCTAACCAAATATTTTCGAATTTAAGCTTTTGAAGCAAAAAAACTTTAGTTTTAAGGCCTCAAAAATTAAACTGTCTTAGAATCGCGCATTTAAGATTATAATTTTAAATTGCAAAGAAATTTTAATGATGAATATTTCATTAATAAGTATCGTATCACGTACTATAAAGTGTCATTAAAAAATAATATATCTATTTTTTTACTAAAAAATGTGGTTTCTGTCCAAACAAATCAATGTTATTATCACCGTTCAAAATTGAAGATTTTTAAATATCTTGAACCTTTCAAGCATAATTACTCTAAAAACTTTGAGAATTATGTACTTTCTAATTGAAAACTTTCAAAATTAATGAATTAAAACTTGCAGTGGAAGAAATTGTTACAAGAAAGTACAACATTTCTACAACTCTAATTTTTGTGTTTAAACATGTAAATTTTTGAAAAAATGTACAAAATTTAACGAAAAAGTACAATTAAATACAAAAAGCTAATTTTTTCTTGTATTTTCAGATAGAAATGAAAAAAAATAAACAATAAAGTATAAATTTCTGCAATTCAAAAATGTGTACAATTTTTTATTAATATTATTTTTTACTTTTTTTTTTAAATCTACAAGGTATTACATAAAACTACAGGATTTTACATTTTCTTAATTTGGGTGTTTGACGTCATAAAATAATATTATGTTGTAAATTCTGAAACTTTATTGTAGGAATGTACACATTCAAACAAAAAAATTACATTTTTGCAAGCAACACTTAGAATTCGCATCACCGTTTCTACTTGTACTTTATTGTCAATTTTTGTAGGATAGGTAGTATATAAGTTTCTACAAGAAACTATAATTTAAAAAAAAAATTACATTTTTACCAAGAACTTTTGCTATTATAATAAATTACAGATCAAGCAGCAATTTCAGTTATGCAACATTGTTTTTAAATTAAAATTTTACCCATATGTTTACATTTATTAAACGTACTTTAAAATCAGAGATGCTATTTATTTTCTAAAATAGTTTGATGTGAATTAATTCAGATAGAGAAATACATTTTAATGAAAAAACCCTTATTTGAAAGTGTGTGTAAGTTTATTTTGCAAGATACTAACATTCAGTGACAAATTCATCACTGTTGCATTAATAATAAAAACTATGGATTTTATTAATTATATTAATTGTTAGAAACGCACCTCACTTCAGTTCCTTATCAGATCCAAAATTTTGAAGATTTCGAAATACAACTTTTAACCTTTTTAAGGATCTTTAAAGGTTTTAGGAAAATAGAAAAATTTTCTTAAGATTGCTAGGAAAATTTAAAATGATTTTTTATTTTTAAAAATTAATGTTGAGAGAACTTTTTAAAAAGATTTAAAAAAACAAAAAAATTTTATTAATAAATAACAATTAAACAATTATTAATTCGGAAAAAATTCGAGGAAGTTTAAGATATACTCAAAAGTCTTGAAAACATTCGAATATAATTTAAAACATGAAAAAATTTGATTACATTCCAAACGAAATATAGATTTTTGAAGATTTCGAACCAAAAATTTAGAAGTCTTTCAAGAATTTTAAAGGTTTCATTGAATTCGATTTTTTAAAATCAAAATTTCTCGAAAAAGTAAAAATGATTTTTTTGTTAAAATTAATTGAAAAAGAATATTTAAAAAGATTTCCAAAATGTTCAAAAAAGAATCTAGAAGGTTTTAAAGCAATTTTTTAAATGTTTCTGGATTTTCGAAAAACTGTAGGAAAAATTCGAGTTCCAAGATAATAACAAAATTTTCGTTAGATTCCTGGAAAAGTTTTAAAAGATTTTTTTTTAAACACAATTTTAAGAGAATACTTGAGAAGATTAAAAAAAATTTAGAAGTCTTTTAAGAATTTTAGAATATTCAAAAGAATACAATTTTTTAATCAAAATTACTAGAAAAACTAAAAATGTTTTTCTTAAACTAATTTTAGAAGAATATTTAATAGATTTCCCAAAATTTCAAAAAAGAATCTGGAAGGTTTTAAGGCAATTTTTTTAATGTTGCTGGATTTTTGAAAAATTGTAGGAGAAATCAGAATTACAAAATGATAACAAAATTTTCATTAGATTTCTAGAAAAGTTTAAAATAATTATTTTTTTAAAAAACAATTTTAAGAGAATACTTAAAAAGATGTCAAACCATTTAAAACAAAATATAGATTTTTGAAGATTTTCAACCAAAAATTTAGAAGTCTTTTAAGAATTTGAAAGGTTTCAAAAAAATACAATTTTTTTATCAAATTTCCTTGAAAAACTAAGAATGTTGTTTTTTTAAAACGAATTTTAAAAGAATATTTAAAAAGATTTCCAAAATGTTCAAAAAAGAATCTAGAAGGTTTTAAAGCAATTTTTTAAATGTTGCTGGATTTTCGAAAAATTGAGGAGAAATTAGAGTTCCAAGATGATAACAAAATTTTTATTAGATTTTTAGAAAAGTTTTAAATGATTTTTCTAAAACACAATTTATAGAGAATACTTGAGAAGATTAAAAAAAAATTAGAAATCTTTTAAGAATTTTAGAGGTTTCAAAAGAATACGATTTTTTTAAATCAAAATTCCTAGAAAAAATAAAAATGATTTTTTAAAGCTAATTTTAAGAGAATATTTATAAAGATTTCCAAAATTTTCAAAAAAGAATCAAGAAGGTTTTAAGGCAATTTTTTTTAATGTTGCTGGATTTTCAAAAAATTGTAGGAGAAATTATAGTTCCGAGATGATAACAAAATTTTTATTAAGATTCCTAGAAAAGTTTAAAATTATTTTTTTTTTTAAAGACAATGTTAAGAGAATACTTAAAAAGATTTCAAACCATTTACAACAAAATATAGATTTTTAAAGATTTTAAACAAAAAATTTAGAAGTCTTTTAAGAATTTGAAAGGTTTCAAAATAATACAATTTTTTTCATCAAATTTCCTAGAAAAACTAAAAATGTTTTTTTTCTTTTAAACTAATTTTAAAAGAATATTTAAAAAGATTTCCCAAATTTTCAAAAAAGAAACTGGAAGGTTTCGAAGCAATTTTTTTAATGTTGCTGGATTTTCGAAAAACTGTAGGAAAAATTCGAGTTCCAAAATAAAAACAAAATTTCAATTATATTCCTGGAGAAATTTTAAATGATTTTTCTGAAGCAAATTTTTAAGAGAATACTTAGAAAGGTGTCAAAACAAATTTTGATTTATAATTTAATGTTTCTAGATTTAAATTGATTGAAATCAGATAAAATAATATTATTTTAAAATTTTTTAAAAATCTTGATTTATGTTTTATATGCGTAAATTATTGTACGTTTGAATTATAAAGTTTTTAGCTATCATGTATATATCTTAACTTAAAATTATCTCATTGCAATATTCTAAATATTTGGCAACCCAGGTCGAAAAAGAATAACTTTTTGTCTGCCAAATCGATAAATTCCTGTAGATTAAGTTTTTGACTCAGGAAGAAGCTAATTTGTCTATTTTTTACGTAAATATTGCAAAAATAGTGTAAATTTCAATGGTTTCTGAAATTTTTAATAACTTCCGTAATAATCAATATATTTTAATGATCTTGGGCTCATTTTAAAGCTATTTTTTCCACAGTATCACAATAGCTTATGAGCATAAATTAAAAACGTTTTCCTATCACAGAGCAAAAACTTAAAATTGTAACAAAAAAGTTGGACAAATTTTATTATTCTTTGTGGTAAAAATAATATTTTTGTAAATACATCAAACATATAGCCATGAAGTTTCTATAAATTTCCTCAAAATATATATTTATTTAATTTTTATTTGCCTACAGATAAGATGTTTTAAAATTAGCTTTAAAATAAGCCCAAGAACATTAAACAATATTGATTATTACGAAAGTCTTTGGAAATTTAAGTAAACATTGAAATTTACACAATTTTTGTAATATCTGCTTAAAAAATGGACAAACTGGCTTCATCATGGGCTCATTTTATACATAATTTTAAGAACATTAAACCCTTTAGACAGATTTTTTTTTAGTTCTGACATAATTAAAATTAAGAGAACTTAATCAGTCATCAAAAAAGAGGTTGTCAAAAACTTTTGCATGGAAGTGTAGTTGTGCTTTTTTGTAAATTCTTGTAGAAAATCAAAGCTACAATAAAACATAATATTCGTTTGAATAATAGAAAAGAGTTGTATTTTTCTGTAATTTTAGTTATAATTTATTGAATTTATTTGTAGATTTCTGTAAAAATGGTATTAGTTTTTTTTTTACTTTTTACGAGGGGTCGACCATTCCAACATTCCTGGTACACTCACGAAATCTTCCCATATATTCTTGATATTCTTCATATTTCCAACTATGCCTACATATTCCCACGTATTCCGAAGTATTCTTAAATATTTCTAAATATTATGAAATATTATATTCCACAATTCCCCGTTTAAACAAAAACAGTTGAATTTTTTTTGAACATTTTTAACAAAATACATACATTTTCTACCAAATAGTTAAATCTTCTACCAAATTAGTGAATTTTCAAGCCAAAAATACTAATTTTCTACAAAATAGTTAAATTTTCAGTTTAAAATTACCTTTTAATTTAAAAATACGAATTTCCAACCAAAATTATGAATATTCAACCAAAAAAGGAACTTTTAAGAAAGTAGTTCAACTTTCAACCAAGGAGTTAAATTTTCAACCTAAAAATATGATTTTTTAACGAAACATGTGTGGCTTTTAAACAAAATTATTAAATTTTTGACAAAATAATTCACTTTCAAACCCAAAAAGATTAATTTTTAACCAAAAATTTATTAGTAGCCTTTTCCAACATATTCCGAAATGTTGTCTCATACTCCCAAAGATTCCTTCATATTCCTACATACTTCTACATATTCCTGCATATTTCTACATATTCCTACATATTTCTTCATATTCCCTCATATTCTTACATATTCCCATATTCTTTGTATGCGCAAATGCAAATATTCTCTATATTCCCAAATATTCATTAGGGAGTATATTACTGCCCAGTAAGAAGAGAAGAATAAAGAAAAATTAATATTTTCAGATTTAAATGAAAAAGTAAGAATTGTTTCATTTTTTTGAATGTGCTAATTTTCCATCGGGAGAAGTGCCTGAAGAAATAACAGGTTTATCCCCGAACCCAATTCTTTT
>JAUELO010000179.1:48574542-48584637 GCA_032357855.1 Amphibolips quercusostensackenii | reverse complement strand
AAGCGGGGAACCTTAATGAAATTAGATGCAGCAAAGAAAATATGTTAATGAGAAATAAGTCTCACAAACGTATATTTTTTTATTTTTTGCTTAAGAATTCTTCTGGTTGAGCACATTCTTATTTCTGAAACATTTTTTTGGTTGAAAATTCGTCTTTTTATAAAAATGAATTTCAGTAATTAAAAATTTAACTATTTCGTGTTTGATTGAAGATTTTTCTTCTTTAGTTGAAAATTCAACTGTTTGGTTGAAAATGATTGAATCTTGTTGAAAATTTGTCTTTTGTATGACAAAACTAATAAGCTTAGTAAGAATTAATCTTTTTTTGTTAGAATAATTTTGTATGGTTACAAATTTTTGTTTTAACTGAAAATGTAACTATTTTATTTTTGTTAAAAATCCATGTATTCTGTTGAAAATTCGTATTTTTTTGTACTTAATTAATCTTACTGGTTCAAAAATCATATTTTTTATTAAAGAAACAACTATTTGGTTAAGAATTAATTTTCACGGTTAAATATTTTTTTTTAATTTAGTTAAAAATCCATTTCTTTGGTTGAAATTTAACTATTTTGTTGGAAATTCATGTATTTTGTTAAAAATTATTCTTTCTTGGTAGAAAATTATCTTCTTGTTTGAAAATTTATCTTTTTGGTCGTAAGTTTATTTCCTTGGATGAAAATTAATCTTTTTCAGTAGAAAACTCGTGTTTTTTGTTGAATATTTAATTTGTTTCGTTGAGAATTGAACTATGTTGTTAAGTCCTTCTTGTCGAAAATTAATTTTTTCTTAACTGAAAATTTAACTATTCTATTTTTGGTTCACAATTGATCTTTTTTAGTTGAAAATACATAGTTTTGTTAAAAATTTGTCTGTTAGGTTAAAAATTTAACTATTTGGTGTAAAATTCATTTTTTAATTGAAAAATCATCATTCTAGGAAATAATTATTTTTTTTGGTTAAAAATGTAACTAATTTGTTGAAATTTTGATTTTTTTCTGATTGAAAATTAATTTTTTAAACTGAAAATGTAACTATTCTCTTTTTGCTTGAAAATTTGTCTTTCTGTGTAGAAAATTCATTCATTTTGTTTAAAATTTGTCTTCATTGTGTATAATTTGTCATATTTTTGTATTGAAAATTAAACTTTTCGTAGAAAATTCGTTCTTTTTTATGTTCAAAAGTCAACATTTTTCTTGGAAATACATTTTTTTGTAAAAATTCTTATTTATAGGCTGTTTTGTAGGAAATTTTTATTATTGGTTTGAAAATTTAACACTTTGGATCAAATTTTGTTTCTTTATTAACTGGAAAATCTTCCTTGGTTTAAAATTCAACTCTTTTGTCAAAAATTTCTCGTTTTGGTTGGAAAATAATTCTGTTTTTGTTAAGGATTCAACTAGTGTTTTGGAAACTCTTTTTTTTGTAATTAAACTGTTTTTTATTCAAAATGAAAATCTTGTTTAGGTTAAAATATTAACTATTACATTTTTTTGTTGAGAATTCATCTTTTTGGTTCAAGATTTACCTCTTTGGTTTAAAATTATTCTATTTTGTTCAAAATTTCTTACTCTTTTGTAGTTAAAAATCAATTGTTTTAACTGAAAAGCTAATTATTCTACACGGAGAAAATTCTCTCGGTATCATTACCGAAAGTTGTGGTAAAGTTTGGATATAGTAGCGTTTCGGTAAATTTTCACGTGCAGCATATTTGATTAATTTTTGTTTTATTTCAAAACTCAACTATTTGCTTGAAAATTCGTGTATTTTGTTGAAAATTGTTCTTTTCTGGTAGAAAATTAATCGTCCTAGTTGGAAATTCATCTTTGATACCTGAAAGAGAAACGCTCAGGAAAAGTGAAAAATTGGTCAGGGAAAAGTCAGGAAAATTTAGGGAATTTCGAAATAAATCACGTATGTAAAAATCTTTAAAACAGAGATGTTATGTAACTGAATTAAGAATGTAGAAACTCTGAATATGGCGCTGATGAAATAGGATTAATTTTGACAGGTTTTCAATTTATAATCGCTTTATTAGTTTACCTTACACTCAAACAGATTACAAGGGCCTATTTAAAATAAAACTAAGTCAAATAATTAGCAGAACTAGTTTTCAAATTTTACTAATTTTTTAAAACTTGGATTAAAACTTATTTCACTTCTACGCATATCTTACCAACCAAAAATTTCTACGTGAAGTTTAGATTTTGTATGACATCTGAAACTCATGACGTCACATAGCTAATTCAAATATATAAAAATTCATGACTTGAGGTTACAGTCGTCTCTTTTAAAAATAAAAATTACTTTTTTAAAATAAATTTTAGTTTTATTGATTTGATTTTTCGGTATTTTTGCCGTGTGAAAAAAATTCTAATCTATTGACGTGATTTATGTAGTAGGCTTATCAGGACTTACTCGATATAGAAAGGTCATACAATAAAGAAACTCGATACTAAAACGTTATCAAATCCAAATTGCTTAGCGCTTTTATTCTCGAATGGAGTTCATGCTTCTACAGCTGGGCCGAGAAGCAAGAGGAAGCTTGACTCTAGACTGTACATACATATATTAATGCTGAAAGTTATAAATAGGGACAAAGTTCTGCCAACTCATGCCAAAACACCCCCACGATTTGAGAGATGATTGACAATAATTTCAGGTCTATTATTTGCTCGTGATATTCAAGAAAGCAGGATCTACAAAAAACCGAAAATGAGTTTTTTATATCGTTGTAATCGTAGAAAAAGATACATCCATTTATGAAAATGTTTTTTTTTTAATTTTTAATATGCCCATTCGCCAAATACCGACTGAGACTCAAGGGACGTTATATTTTGTAAGAAAGAAGTAAAATATCCGGCTTTCTTAACATTAAGGGACCTCAGAAAAGGCAGCATCTGCAAAAAAATTGTCTAACTTTTTTTTTAAACCTCATTTTATTGAATTAACACAAATTTTGTTATCTTATACACATTTCATTGTATGCGATTATAGTTTGCAAAAAAATAATTATAATTTTTTAAATTATTCCAACTTTTTTGTAGATCCTGATTTCTTATGAACACCAAGGCTGTTTTTCGAGGCTCGGTCTTTGCAAGAAAGTATAGGATCTGCAGATCCGTCTTTATTATACGTGATTTTGGTACACATTTGTTGCCGTATGTGCATTTTTTATAACAAATTTAACTATTTTTCTTTGCAGTAATGAGAAGATTATATGTTTATTTTTTAAAAACAATTAAAACAAATTTTGAAGTCATTTAAATGAGAGGTCATCTATAATAATCTGAACAGTTTTCATCGATTATCTTGGTTTCCTCTTTTTGTAAATTCTGCTTCCTTAAATATCAGTTTTAGTGTCTCCAAAAACTGTAAATAGGCTGATTTTTTTTAGAACTGAAATGTTTTTTGTTTAAAAATAATAACAAAATTGAATAGTCCCTTCTGACAATTTTAATGCCTTGCCATGAAGAGCAATTTATAGTAAACCTCTAAATACTGTACTATGTACTTAGGCTTATTTCCTTTGAAACAAATTTTTATGGGAAAAAAATATATAATTGGATTACGAGAACTTAGTAGGTACTAAGTATTGGTTGAATTTACTGAGATCTTCCGTGACTATACTTAAATTGGTTATAATCTTTTCACGAGAATCATATTTCTGAAAAATTTTTCGAGTATTTTGTTCAGTGAAGATCAAGGAATTGAAGAAGATAATTCAAAATATATATATGAATTATGCTATCAAAATACATTATTATATTATATAATTAAGCTGTTCTCTATAAAAGCACTCAAGTTCTTAAGTTTCGGCCCGGAATTGCCAAAGAAACTTTTCAAAATGTCTTTTTAAAACCCAAAACGGATATGTTATGGTTTTTAAAATGTTTGGCCAATTTCGAACATGTATTTTTTCGCTTCTAATAACACATTCTCAAAAGTTTCTTTGGCAATTTCATGTCAAAACCTTAGTTGACTTATGTGGTTTTTGTAGAGAACGGCTCAATTTTATATTGAAGTTTTATTATTTACCCTGGTACTTGGAATTATGACCGGTTTCGGGCATTGCTCACAGTGGCTTTGGACATAAATCCAGACACTCCGATAGTAAACAAGCAGGGGTGCGTAAATGATATCTGTTGGATTTGAACGGATAGCGTAACCTGATGCAACTAACGCGCGGAGAGTGCGGCCCTCATTCTTGTTTGTCACGCTTCACTAAGCAAGCCTCCGCATATCGCCACATTCCAAAGCCATGAGTTCTAGGGATATAAACTCGGACGCCATAATTTAAAGTTCCAGTGTATTTTGCTAATTTGAAAAGATATTTGAATAGCAATTTACATGAACTTAATCATTTTATTGTCCTCAAATTTTTGTTTTTAAATTAACTTGCCTGTGTGCCAAATTATTTTTACTTTTTATTTGAACAAGTGCCGAATGCCATTCTCAGAAACGACGGCTTTCCATCGATTTTTTTTAACGTTAGGTTATTCCCTATATTTTTTTAAGCTGCATTTCGCACGAATAATATTTTTTATAATAATTTTTTTTTACAATTCTATAACTAAAATTTTATTTAAGATGCGACTTTTTGGAAGGATACTTACAATTTCAATCTGAAAGAAAAATATTACATTTGAACTATCTAAAATTTAATATTAATTTTAGGACTAGAAAGTTTAATAGTTTCAAATTAACAGTTTATGAAATTGTCTCGATCCTTATCACAAAGTGTTAACAAAGTGGATTTAATGTCTGCCTTCAAACTCGACTGTCGAAAAACCAGCTAAACTCGCGAGGTGGTTTTCTGCAATTTTCCTACTCCTTGGCCAAACGTCCAGACAAATGCGAGTACTTCTAATAAAGTCGGATGAAGCCGCGGGTTATCACTGGTGAATCACAGTGAAGTAGAGTTGTCTGGCGGTATATGTACTCATGCTAAAGGAGTTAAATGATAATTAAGCAGCGAGGGTGACCGTGTATAGATCTCTATTTTAATGAGGTTTTAAAATAAAGGGATAGTACAATAGATTTTGAACCGCAGTGCTACAAAATGATTCTACATACTCTACGCATAGTCCACCTTGTTCGCCCTTACATGGATTTTAAAAGCATATATATTTTTTTATTTACTTGTTTCGTGTAAAAATCAAGTTACTATTGTGAAAAAAACAAAATGAAAATTCTTTTATGCTCACATCGCCGTTTTATTAGCATTATTTTCCGGTATTAATTTGAATAGTGGCACGGCAGAACCAACGAAGTGCCAAAAAAATATTGTTGAGAAGTGAAAGAACGTTCTCAAATGTCAAATTCTTTATTTAAAAAAATATAAGAAAGTAGTTTCGACAGTTTATAGAGCTCTATAGGTTTATATACAAATGTATTAAAAGTTAATGTTTTCCTCGAAAATGCCCCTTAAAGTTTGCTTGTGGGCAGAAGACCATGAGTGCTATAGTAAACATTTTGTTTAAAGTTCATTTTGGTCGTTATTATGTACCAACTTTACATAATTTTATAACATCAGTATAAATAATGCATTACAACACTGAAAATGCAGCAAATGTCAGATTTATTCATTGATTGGTTTAAGAAATTTAAACAAACGAAGTGTCTAGGAAAAAAAATAAAAATTCATAGTTTTTGCATAAAATATGAGACAAGTTGATGTAAGATTACAATTAGTTAAAAACAGACGCTCTTTTGCAATTTTTAAAAAATCTTTGTAAACAAACGCGTGCAGTTTGACAATGTTGAATGAATAGGGTCAATTTTCTTGTAGAATAAACGGAAAATGTCTGTTTAATGACTTCTTGTTGGCATATTTTGTAATTTGACAAAATTTTTTATTTATTTAAACAATTATTATAAATGGGATGACCATATTTACCATTTTTTTATGAGTAGCCTTAATTGTTTGTACGAACTGAACCAAAAATATCTTCATATTGACTCTTTGCTGTTATATTTTTTAAATTAACAATAAGTGTTAATTATTTTATCAATTTTCCTAAAGAAATGCTCATTTTACCATTATTGCATGAATAGACTTAATTGATAATTCAAATTTGACTAAAAATATCTTGATAGTGGCTTTTTGCTGTCATGTTTTTCGAATAAGTAATAATTGTTAATCATTTAAACAATTTCTGTAAAAAATGCACATTCCGATCTTTATTCTATGAATAGGCTCATTTTTTAAAGGAATAAACTAAAATGTTTTACAAATGACTTTTCATTGTCGTATTTTTAAACTGATATCAAATGGTAATTATTAGACTATTTTTATAAGTAAATATCTATTTTTATCTTATGCCCATGAATAAAATTGTTTTTCTCACGGAATCAACCAAGAATGTCTTAACATTACGAGCTCGTTCGTGTCATATTTTCCAAAATGATAATGCGAGTATGAATTATATGGATGTTTTGAAGAATTTTATAAACTCTTGCGTATAGGATTAACAGATTATTGATTTATTAGGTACCGTATTATGATGATAATCAAAAATGTCAATATTGTATTCTGTAAAGTCTTATCCATTTTTTAGCAGTTGAAAAATTTCTTTGAATTTTGTTTTATATTGTGCGTGAAGAGGCTGAACCATTATTCATTATAATATTTTAATATAAAAATGGTTGAAATAAATAATTAACAGTTTTTGTCATTTCGTAAAATATGTCAGCAACGAGTCAATGGCAAGACATTCTTAGATGATTTTGTGAAATAAATTGATCGTATTCGTGAAAAGAAGATAACAATAGGTAATTCTTTATAAAAATTGCGTAAATAATTAAAAATTGCATCAGTTAAAAAAGTATGACAACGAAAAGTAATTGGTAAGACATTTTAGTTAATTCCTTAAAAATCACTGCAAAGACATGTTTAGTATACATAGTCATTCTATTTATAATAATTATTTAAATAAATAAAAGTTTTGTCAAATTACACAATACAACAACAAGAAGCAATCGAAAAGACATTTTTAGTGTATTCTGAAAAAAATTGACCCTATTCATTCAGATATTGTCAAACTGTGTATTTGTTTACAAGGAATGCTTAAATAACTGCAGAAGAGGTGCTATTTTTGATCAATTGTAATCGTACATTAATTTCTCTCAAACTTGATGCAAAGTTAAAAAAAAAATTTTTTATCACTCTAACATTGGTTCTTAAATAAAAACTTTTACTTTGGTTAAAATAAAAAATTACCAGTTAGAAGTTATCCCTGAAAGCCTTATGGTTATTCAAAAAATACACCAAAATCCGTTGAAAATTGAACTGTCGAGCTATTTTTGTCCAAAAAATCTAAAAAAAAGTTGAAACCCCATAGTTCTCTCGAGAAAATAGATTTGTAGTTTTTTTTGTCACACTTGGCCGCGATTTGCTACCGCATATTTTGATATCGGCCCCAATTTTTTTAGTCCCAAATTTTAATTTTTTCAAACCAGTTTTTTCCAGGTTAAGAAAAAAAAAATTTCGTGTCGATACCGCAAGGGGTTTCAATGAGCGTTCTCTGAATCATTAAAATTGTTGTTTTGAGCGAGTTAATAAGGCGTCGAAGTCACACCATCGTGCAATTTGAATACAATTTTCGCGATGAAAGCCGTTATGTCGTCGGTGCTCTGAAACGAAAGCCCAGTAGTTTCTGTTTTTCGGCAACGAGGATGTCAGACAAGTTACTGCATGGTGCTCCAGCAGCAGGTGTTATAAAAATACTACTAGCGGGACAAATCCGCATTTTTTTCTCGCCCTTTTTTCACCTCGTTCAACGTCTCAGCCAGAACCGGTAAAAAAGTTGCACATCTTAATCTCGTTTCAAGATTTTTCTCGTCGTGACGATATACCAACGGCACTGAGTCGCGTTTCATTTCTTTCCATTACGTTCCTCTTAATTCCCTTTCGGTCCATTACATTTAATTGCATTCCATTTCATTCACTCGATGAGTTTAAACGAAGAGAACTTTATCTGCCGAAGTGGCAATAATGTCCACTGCTAACACATTTTATTTTATTTTTTTCCTACCTCGTTATGATGCTCGTTGCGGTTTAAAATTCACTGTCTTATCCTCAATATTGTTTTTGGTAACGATGCAAATTGATGCTTTAAAGTTCGATTATGGACCATTATTTATGGTAATGATCATCTGTATCGCAAGGGAAATTCATTTATAAGAAGAGTTTTTTATCAAGAGAAGTAATTTGAGCTTAAATGAGTTAAAAATAATTTCGGAGTCGTTACAATGTATCAGCCTTGTAACTTTTTCTTATAAGTCCTTACATTTTTGCATTCTTCTGAATAAAAATAATTTTGCAATAACATTAAAAGGTTTCTTTCACAATAAGTAAGCTCACTGTGAAGAATATTCTACACTAAATGTGGAATCGGTCGATTTAAATCAATTTTTTCTAGATTTTACGATACTTTTCTTCATGAGATCAAATTGAACTCATGAAAAATTAAAGATATCTAGGGGATCATAACTAAAATAAAATTTAATCAAATTTGTATTGTTTCTAGTTTTGATCTCCCAGTTATCATAAGAGCAAAAAATAAAAGATAATTACAGGCGTATGTTGAAACATAATTATCTCGTACCTATCAGTATCCTAAAATCTGTCAAAAATTAAGAAGATTCTATGGACACCCCCGAAAATGTAAACGAAAAATTGAAATTTCAAAAAACTTTAAAACTCTGCAGATAATAATTGCTTTAAACCTATATTGGTGGCGCGCGTTACCTAGATTTAAATATCGATTCCACATTTAGTACACTTCATGAAGGTCCCAATGTACTATTTTAACAATGGTATTGTTTGCGATTTATAAAATTATCAGTTTTTCGATCCAAACTCATATAAAATCACTGATGTTTATTTATTATGAAAGAAATCTTTTACTGTTATTGCAAAATTATTCTTATACTTTAGTAGGCAGTGATAGAAAATATTATATGCAAGGGCATATTTTTTTGAGATTCTCGAAGATTTGCCACTGGTAAACTTTTTGCTTCCTCATAGATGGAGATTTGTAATGACCTAAATTTCCAAATATACTTTTTTGATACATTTTGATATCATTTGTCTTTGGAAAATTGAATGCAATTTAAAAAATATCTGTGTGTGTATATAGCTTTTTTCTGTTTACCATTTCTTAAATAAAGTAAAAGAGAAATCGCCATGAAATTTGGACGAATTGTAACTCCAATTGATGTCCAGTTCTGATAGGATTTTTAGCTAGATCGGCCTTAGAAGCGTGTTTTTGCTTTTCGAAATTCGAAAACAAAAATTTCACTTTGTTTATGTGAGAAAAACTTTTCTGGTATTCAAAACACGATACTGTATCTGATGTATTTGTTAGCGACTTCGAGACGCATCTTCTAACCTATTGATGGACCTTTTATTGTCTACCAGTACCGATTTATAAAGTTAAAAAAATGTCTTATCCGATTTATATGAAAAAAACTTTCTGATATATTTGTCTGTTTACGAACCTTCCACCAGCTGTTTAGATCTAGCAATGCCGATTTATAAATTTAAAAAAATATTGCTCATCTTTCTTATATCAGGAAAACTGATTTATTATTGGGAATACAGCAGTAATGTATATGATATATTTGTTCGCGTTTTCGAGATGCATTGATTGAACTATTGAAAAACTTTTCATGACCTACCAATACTGTTCCTTAATTTTGAAACCAAATTATTCACCTTGTTTATAATAGTTTTTTTCAATATTGTAAATATAATAGTGTTGTATTTGATGTACTTGTTCTCGTTTTCGAGACGCGTTGATTGACCCATTGACGACCCTTCGATGACTTTTCATGATCAATCAATAGCAACTTAATAAAGTTCAAAGAAAGATTACATTGCTTGTGTGAGAAAAACTTTTTTTAATTTGGAATATAACACTAAATTTGTTTATTAGAATAGAACACATTGATTAACCTTCTGATGGTCACTATGATTTTCTAAAAATAAGATTTTTGGTAAGACAGGAACATAAGCTTGAAAAATAAACATTTGTAAATTATAAACATTTAAATCATTATACTAAATAGTTTCACTGTGGATTACAGATG
>JAUELO010000179.1:48530729-48543521 GCA_032357855.1 Amphibolips quercusostensackenii | reverse complement strand
CCAGTCGCAGTTGCTAAAGATAGCTTTGCAGTTGCCCTGCTGGCTGTTACAACACTTCGCATATTACCTGCAACGCTTCTTACTCCCAGTTTTTTCTGGGAACGTACAAATAAGTGTCTTCATATTCCCCAGGGGTCGTGCATAAATGATGTGATGCCTTATGTTTTAGGGTGTGGGGGGGGGAGGGTACGTGGTCAAACCATTTCTTACGTAAAACATTTTGAAGTCTGAAAAACACTAAAAAACAAAAGTTAAACAGATTTGATACAATAATCATAAATTAACGAAATATTAAATGAATAATCAAATAAGGGTTGATCCACAAATTACGCACTGCTTCTTTTGGAAATTTCCAATCGCCACTCCCCCTCATGTGAGCTTCCGAGAGATTTAATCTGATCTCTCCAAAATCTAACTGAGACTTTATAAGCTTAGGGCACGAACATGCATATAAAAAATAAACATGGAACCGTAGCGAAATTAGTTTTAGAAAATAAAATGTTTTAATAATAATTATTTAGTTTCATAAACGTATCTTTTATCATTTCTTCAGAGCCTAATGTTTCGCGTAGTCTACCACATTTTGTGCCGTCCGAATTTAAAAATCTGTAGTCAAATACAAAAAATTGTGCAATCGAAAATTAATTTCATTTTACAAGAAAAATGTTTAGTTTCCTAACCCAATATTCTAAAAGTATTAAAAATGAACCTCAATGTTTATTCATACTATTATGCTTTAGTCTATAAATTATCCAAATTTTTGTTTAAAAATAGAACTGTCTGATTGAAAATGATTCTGTTTGAGTTGAAAAATAAATTTTTTGTTGAAAAATTTATTTTTCTTGGGTTGACAATTCAACTTTTTTGTAGAAAATGCGTAAGGTAAATGTACCAGCGACTGGCTATGTCACTCACTATACCTGGCTATTTTCGTGGATAATAATCAATAATACATAATGTTTGCAGGTTGGAAGTTAAATTTTGGCAGATTATTATTACTTAATTATTCATATTTATATATTATAAGTCACTTTGTTATTAATTTTGTTTGAAAAATTGAAAAAATTAATTGAAAATGTGATGTTGGGTGGTCTACGTATAAATGTGCGGTTCTCAAGGTTTTAGCATTCTGTAAAGTTCAAAATATGTATAATGATAAAAATTTTAAATAAATACGCCTGAGAAACATTTTGAATTCAAAATTATGCTAGCCATGTATTGGTACATCATTTCGTCGTGACGCCTAGCAGTTGGCTGACCGTCAGCTATCCAAGTGTGCGGCGGTCCAAACGTGGCTTGTTTGCGTACTCGGAGATAGCAGAGTATTTGTGGTGTTGCTAAGCTGTTTTTTTTTAGATAATTGCGTGTAAAAACCGCAAGTACACAGTCATTACATAACCGAAATTGTATTTTTCTAACAACTTACACATTTCTAGGCATTAATAGTTTCTTTCACCACCCATCGTAATACCTAACCTCGAAACGATGAACTTGAGTTAAAAATACTTTCAAAATTTTATTTACAGAGAAAGCTATAAGTATATTATTTTGTACGGAACTTTGAAAGCAATAAACAGCAAAATTTTTTGTGATATGCAAGTCTAAATAAAATAAATTTTCATGTTTAAATAAAAAATGTTTTATTATTTTCACAGTATTATTTTCGCCTTTGAACATCCATATTCAAAGCAACTGACAAACTTTCAAAATAATTTATAAAATACTTTTTGCTTTTTTTATAATTTGTTTGGATGTTTTGTTTTTATTTTATATAAATTTATGACAATTTAATCATTTTTGTGACTGATTATATCCAAAGAAACATATAGCCATGTACTAGGTCATGAAAATTGGGAAGGTGGGACAGCCATTTTTTCATAGCTATGTACTCGTACATATGAGACTGCGGATATATTTACATAATTAACATATTATGTGGCTAATTTATAGTTTTTTTTTTAGTTTTTGTATTTAAAAATACCTAAAATATCAATATTTGGTGATAGTTTCCATGAGTTACTAATTTTTTTACTAAAAATGCACATTTTTTCAGTATACTGAACCACTAAGTAGCCAGTTTTGGGACATTTACCTTATTTTGAACTCGATAATTCAATCATTTGGTAAAAAAATCAACGTTATGGTTAAAAAATAAACTACTATGTTAAAAAATTATTACTTTGGTTGAAAATGTAAGTATTTTGTTGAAAATGAATTTTTTAATTGAAAATTTAACGATTATATTCTTGGTTGAAAATTTATCTTTTTCAGTGAAAAATTCAACTATTTGGTAGTAAATTCATGCATTTTGATTAAAATTGGTTTTTTTTTAGAGAAAAATGAATTATTTGTTCGAAAATTTATGTATAGTGTTGAAAATTCGGCTTTTTTAGTATAAAATTAATTTTTTGGTTAAAATTTTAATGGTTTGGTTGAAAATAATCTATTTTAGTTGAGGATTGAAGTATTTTCTTGAAAATTCGACTTTCTTGGATAAATTTAACTGTTTTTAATTTAAAATAAAAATATTTTCTGTCTGAAATATCAAGTGTTACATTTATTATTCAACGTTCATTTTTTAGGTAGAAAACTCAACTGCTTGATGCAAAGTTGAATTGTGTACTTTCTTAAAAATTAATTCTTTTTTGTAAAGATTCATAGTTTTAGCTGAAATGAATGTGTTTGATTGAGAATTAAAATACTTTCTGAAAAATTCGATTTTTTGTTTTAAAATTAATTTTATTTATCTGAAAATTAAAATATTTGGTCAAAAATGTATGTATTCTCTTAAATTTTTTTGTGTAGAAAATTAATTTTAGTCAAAAATTTAACTATTCGGTATATTTTGTCGAGAAGTTGTTTTTTTTTGGTTGAAAATTCAATTATTTGGTTGCAAATGAAATTCTTTTGTAGAATGCTCTTCTTCTGGCTAAAAAATTGAACATTGTGGATGACATTTCTCTTTATAGATTAAAAAATCTTTCTGGGTTGAAAATTTAACTCTTGTTGAAAATTAATCTTTTTGATTTGAAAATGTATCGCTTTTAATAACAATTGAATATTTCTTGGTTAATTATGCAACTGTTTGGTTAAAAATAAATATGTTTTGTTTGGGGTTTTAATTGTTTCATATTTCAATTATTTCAATTATTTCTAAATTGTAAGTAGGTTTTCTCTAGAATTAAATATTTTTCTTCTATAAAAAATAATTTTTGAATTTTACTAAACCAGGCAAGTTCAATGAGCAGGGAAGAGTTTTTTAAATAAAAATAGTACAAATTATAAATAATAATTACAAATGATAATAGAAAATAGTGGCAAAAAATTATGTTTTTTTGCAAAACATATGGATCTCTTTTCGTTTGTGTAAATTACAGGATATCTCTGATTACCAAATAGACACGACATTCAAGATATTGAAAAAATGTTTTTTTTTATCTTTAACTCTACTTGTAATTTATTAAAGGCGCTCTTTTGTGAATGGCCAATTTTAAAAGTGGCTTATGTCCTCATTTTTGAAGCTATAGAGTTGGTTTTTTTAAATGTAGGAAATTTACGTAAAAATATGCTATATATAACTAACTAGATGGTTTTCTCTATATAATCCTATTTTTGTCTGGTGTTTTTGAAACACAACATTTGTCTTATTATCAAGGAATCATCTTGAATAGATTTATCATCTTTTGTTTGCTTACTCCTCGAGTAATGTGTTAATGAATGCAGACTTATAGGGTTCATTCATTGATGGGCAATACATGAAATTGTTAGGTTTCTACACTTTTTGCTTGAAATAGTTCCGACTATTATTGTATATTACTACAGCAATATAATAACATAATTTATTGCTTATTTAGAAATTGTCTAACAAGCCCCGCATTTGCCATAGAATTGGCTTCTTCCACCAGCATTGCGGTATTTAAATTCGTATAGCCACTTTGAAAATTACATGGCGGGAACAATAATCATAGTAGGTTAAGAGCCTCGTAACCTCTTACTATTTACAACCAAATACAGGTGGTTCTCACGTGAAAAGTTCCTGCTATAAACGTCCAAATATCCACGAGAAAGTTCTGTTAAACTTTTATGGATTATAGAATCTGTGTACTTAAGGTTTTCTAGATGAGGTTTAGGAGAGGATTTTCGAAAATAATATCTGCTTCAGACTATACCGTTTTAGAGAAAATGCTATTAAAAAAAACACTGGTTAAATAATATCAGACAGGGAATTTCTATTCCTAAGTCAGTTCATTATTCAGAAGGTGTAACAGAAGCCGAGACTTCCTTGATTGGCTGGCCATCCGATACGGTTAATCTTTCGGTGAAGCTCATAGCCTTTAACTGGAGAATAGTGAAAGTTATTCCGTTGTTTTGATTTTTAAAAATGCATGAAAATTCTGAGGCCTCAACATCGAGAGAAGTTAATCATTTCAATTAAGTTCCACTTCTCAATAGTACAAGTTCTGGTTCTCATGCCTTGCACCCTTTCTTCTTAACAACTAGTTTTCTGGTATTTTTCTTGCCCTAGGCTTTAATTGTTTTTCCGGCTCGGACGCGCCTTCTGCCAAGACTGGATTATGTACATACACTTACAATTACAGTGATATATCGCCAGAGATGAGACTTGAAGCTCCTACGCTATAACGCACGCATGGCTGATGACTTCAGATTTCTCACCAGACGGTGAAAAGTGTAGTGAATTGAGATCATACATCATAATTTTCCTTAAAAAACGGTATTAAAGCGTACATTTTCTATTTTAAGATTTTCAAGTATGGGTCATGATGATGATTGATAGTTTTACTTCCATGAAGCAGAATTAACCTTGCTAGAAGAAAGAAAAGTAAGTTATTTCTTTTCAAGTTTATGACTAAACATTAGGTTTTTCTATATTTATAATTTTTCCTCGGATGCTTTACAAAGTTCCTATTCATCATACTTACCTTATCACATTTCTCTTTCTTCTTCCTTATTTTCTTTATCTGCCTTCTTTTCCTTGTTCATTATACATTCTCCTTCTTCTTGTTTCCCAAAACAACTAATCTTTTACTTAATTTTTCAATCCTTTGACTACTTTTTCATATCTCTTCTGTTTCCATATCTCTTTCAGATATTTTGGTATCTTCCATTCTCTTCTTCTCTCATCTTCATGCCCCAATGTAAAAAATTCTTCCTTCTTTCTTCTTTCCATCTCGTTAACTCTGTAGACCTTTTTCCACTTTCTCCTATCTGTTTTGGAAATTTTCAGTCACATTGGATTCTCACGCCCTTTTACCAGTTTTCCACTCTTATATTTTTCTACTGCTTTGATAATTTTAGGCATTTCCTTCTTTCTTCATCCACCACCGCTGAACCTCAATATTTTACTTTTTTCTCTATTTTCTGTATTTCTCGACTTCCCTCACCATTACCACATCTTATGCATACGCGAGCGTATAGATTTTTTCCTTTCTCATGTCTCAATTCTTTCAACCTCACGTCCCTTCTTTCTATATTTCTGCTCTTCTCTCCTCTCTCCATACTTTATCACACATTATGCAAGCCTATTTTTTCATTCGTTCACCCATATTTGAAAACTAAAGTCGAAATCCCATCTACATTTTCTGTCTTTTTATCTTTTAATAATCCTACCACCGCAATGATTTCTTCCCTTGTGATCTTCTTCTCCTCATTCATTTCCATTATTTTTTAAAGTTGTCGTATTTTACAACAGATGGTCAGTAATTTAATAAAAAAGCAGCCTTCCCATTCCGCTGCATTCTCCTCTAGATTATTATTGTCTCAACTACTGATTGAAATTGTACAGTCTTCGAATTTCTCGGAATTGAAATTATCATTCGAAATGATAATCCCAATTAGGATGACCAGAAGTGGTCAAGTCAGAGAAAAATTTTATTGCTGGAACTATCTCTGTAAATTGTCGGTACTTTTGTTGTATTTATTCAAACTGAATAGGGGGGGGGGGGGATTCAGCTCTTTCACGGAGCATTCGGTACATGGGCGCGAAACATATTGGCCTAATAACAATAATTCGATTCAGCGAGTGGGCTCGCGTACGTGATGGAACGTCCACTGGATATCTGGTGGACCTCGTTTGGAGTTACCTTCCTACGTGCTCGCACGCTCTTCAGATTTATATCCACACGTTTGTAACTGTCCTGCCTCGGCGTTTACGTTGCAGTTTTATTGGGAACGCCAGCTTTGTTAGCCATTTGGATTACAAACAATAAAATAGCTAAGAGCCACTCTCAGCAGACTGTGATTCATCTGTTGGGGGACTGGTCATTTTGCAAAAGTCTGTTTTGTATAGTCAATGTCTATTCCACGAAAAATCTAATGTAAATAAAATAGTATGCAGGGTGTTTACCAACCAAGAACACTTGGAAATAACGGGGAATACAAATTCGAGCTGGGAATACAAATTCGAGCTGGGATTCACATTTAAAATTTTCGAAAATGTGAATTTTGAAAGGTTTCAAGACAATATCAAAATTTTCTTAAGAATTTTCTTTTTTTTCTTTTTTTCTTAAGACTGATGGGAACTTTTAAAATAATTTTCTATTTTGAAGAAATAATTTTAAAAGAATATTTTAAACATTTGAAAAGGTTTCCAAAATTGTAAAATGAAAATCCGGAAGGCTTTACGGACATTTTTCTAATTAGGTAGAATTTTCTAAAAATTTGTGAAAAAATACCATCAATTTAAAGATATTTAGGTGGTTTAGAAATTTATCCGAAATTTTGCTTGAATGTTAGGAAAAATTGAAATCTGTTTAACATATCTCTAGAAGTTCAAGAAGATTTAAAAAGATTTGATAAAATTAAAAATTCTTTAAATATTTCAAAAAAATTAGAACGGAATGTAAGTTTTTGAAAAACAATTTCGAAGATTTTAAAGGATCGTGAAGGTTAAAAGAAAACAAACCATTTTTTTAAGATTCTTGTAATTAACTTTAACTAGTTAACACTAGAAACAATAAAAAAAAATTAAACTTTAAAAAAAATTTTCAAACATTTTTAAAAATGTAAAAAGAAATCATTGGAAGATTTTAATGGAATTTTTTCATTAAAAAGATTAAAATTTTTTAGGAATAATTCGAATCAGTTTAAAAGATGTTTAAAAATTCTTCTTGTGGTAGAAATTTTATCTTTTCGATTTAGTTGCAAAATATATTTTTTTTCGTTAAGGATTTAACTATTTTGTTGAATAGTTGTTTTTTCTGGTTGAACTCAGCTGTATTTTATCAAAAATTCGTTTTTTTTGTGTTAAAAATTTGACTATGTTGTTGAAAACAATTTTTTTTAAATTCATTTTTTAATTGTTCCATTCTTGGTCGTTAATGGATCCTTTTTACTTGAAAATTCATGAATTAAAAAAAAAATTCGTCTTTTTCGGTAGAAAATTAATGTTCTTGCTTGCAAATTCAAACTTCAACTGTTTAGATAAAAATTAAAATATATTTTAGTTAAATTATCGACTATTGCATTTCTTATTGAAAATTCATTTAACTATTTGACTCAATTTTTTAGGGTAAAATTAAATTATTTTGTGAAAAATTAGTCCCTTTTAGTAAAAATGTGATTTTTTGGTTAAAAATAAAACTGTTTAGTTAAAAAATTAATCTTATTTGATTCAGGATTTAACTATTTTGTTGGAGATTCGACTTTTGCCCAAATAATTAAAAATTTTTGAAAACTTGAACAAAACCGTAAATTTTTAATGATTTTGAAACCAAATTGAGAAGCTTTTTAAGAATTTCGAAAGTTTTTAAGAGAATAAAAAAGTGTTCTTCAAATTCATGGGAAAATTTCATATGACTTTTCTACGTAAAGATTATTTCTAAGAGACAATTTGAAAAAAATTTAAATTATTTAAAATGATTTCCTAAAATTAAAAAAAAAGTAAAATATTTTGAAGCAAAATTTGCCAATTTTGTAAGATTAAAAAAGTTTAGAAAAAATTCAAGTAAGTTAATGAGATATTTAAAAGTTTTGGAGAGATTTCAGAATAATTTAAAAGTTATAATGATTAAAAAAAAATTAATGGAAATGTAGATTTTCGAAGGTTTCGAACAAACATTCAAGATATAGTTTTTAACTTTTTTGGAATTATCGATTGGTTATTGATTAATTATCAAAGAGATTATAGAAAAAACTATGATGAATATTATTTATTTTAATACTGAGTGACTTTCACAATAACTAGGTTATAACCGCTTGTAAATATAATTAAATTGTCATAATGAATTTTGAAAATAGTTTTTTGTAATTAATCTTTGATGATAATTAATTCTCAGCTAACCGTTAATACCAAAGACATTAAAAAGTATATCTAAGAATTATTTACGAATTAGAATATCAAACATAGTTAATTGAAGATATGTTAATGATAAATAGGAACCGTTATCTTAAGTGAATCTGCGCAGATAATGAAGACATCGAAGTTGTTTTATATTCCTTATATTATGTGTAAAAACATTTTCTGAGTGATTAACTGAAAAGGGCCACCATCTTACATCGAAATATCTGAATCAATTGTAATCTAATGGCATTTATTTTTACTCGACACCATAAAGTTAAAAAACATTATTTTGTTTAAATATTATAAGATATCATAATCCATACAATTATACATAGAAAAACCTTGTATTGAATGCGTTTCATTCATGTTTCTTGTAAGAGGAGATTTGATATTTACAGCCAAGAGCAACCTAGAAAAACCAGGAAATCACCGGAAATTCGGTGGTCGAAAATTAGTAGACGCCCTGACTACTGATTATGGAAGATTTGTATATGATGATATTTCTCCTGAAAGGTCAAATGAGAGTTTCGAATCGACTTGCTAGCAACTCTTCTGTCTGGTTTTCGACTGCTCTATACCTTCAGTCCCTTTTAAGCACAGAGGATGCCGCAATCGCTTCTTAATTGGCTCTTTTTTTATGTTGTCTTTTTCCACTCCAGCCAACGTATTTTGATGATTGCTGGTCCGAATGAGGAGAAAGTGTTACTTTTTCAAAAGAATTTTAATTAGTTACAGCATTAATTAGCGAGTAGTATCTATAAAATATTTTCTCTTCCTTTATTGCTAGTTGCATTTCCATTTGAATCTAAATAGAAACGTGGACACAAACTCGTGATAAAAAGCGAATTCCAGTCGACCTTCGACAACATATCAGATTCGATTTTTGTAAAAACGAAGCATTCGATTCGGTTTGCGAAACTTGACAAACAATTCGCATTGCGATCTCGCGATAGCTTTACGGTCAGGATAATACCGGGATTATAATAACCAAATGCACCATATCGTAGCAAGTATATCAAAATTGATTACACGTTCAGCCATCTTTGTGCACATTGTGCACATATATATTCATATGATGAGATGCAACCAAGATAGCGCAACAATGCAATGTGGCGCTAAAGTTACTACACACTTCCAGTACCCGGTGTCACTAATTATGCGATTTTATCTCCGAGAGTACTCCATTCACTGTCCCGGATTATATGAGCCGAACCATTATCCTTTATTTGCACCTTTGAAGTGTTGATCCTCATCTTCAGAAAAATGAAACCAAAATATGGTTTATAATTTTCCTTCACGCTAGTATCTAACAGAGGGAAAATAAATTTGATTTATATGGCAAGTGATTTTTGTAACGATGTATTTGAGCAGTCTCTGTCGACAACAAAATCAATCAAGGGCAATGACCGATTAGAAAGTGAAGCTAGAAGACAACACGGGTTGTAAAGTGCAATAAAGAATGACAGTATTTAGTTCCGAGTAGTCTTACATGCAGGGTGACGATATCCATCTCAGAAGGGAATCCTGTACGACGCTGATAGCTCAGCATGCTCTGATGGTTTCGAACCATCCAATGTACAACGTTCATTGACAGTTGAAAGTAGGAGTACCATATTCCTGACCAGGGGGCAGTAAAACTCCAAAGAGGCATACTTATATTACTATTTGCGTGTATATGTACATTAGATGCATATATAATACGTGCATGTATAATACTTCATAATCTATACCTGTGTAATTCATAAATATCTAGGCTAGAACATTTTCGAAAGTGCATGAAATGGCCAGTGGCGAAAGCAGCCAAACTCAAAGAGTTGTGATAAGTGGCTTTAATTTAGCAAAACATGAAGCGTTTCGAAACTCACAGAGAAAATATTTTTGGAAAACAGGTTTAGGTGTTTTGAATGTGTCTATAAAATAGTCTCGTATATCATTGAACAAGTAGGTAAAGAGAAGTGCTTTTATAAAATCAGGCGGAAATACTTGGGGTTTTGCGATTATTACGAAGTTTAGAGATAAAGAATGATTGTTCATCCTTCCAGTGTTGTTCAGGAAACGTGTTTGAATACCTGATCAGTGGTTTGGTTCAAGGGCCATCGGCGAGTTAAAAGTGGTACTTTGGTTTGGATGATGGCTGTAAAACTCCAAGGGGGATGCAGTAACACACCATGCCATAATTGCATCTCCACCCTCGACAATATGGAACTGGTTTATGAAAGAATTATTATGAAGTAAAAAAAATTCTTTGTGGTCAGGATGCTACTCTATTAAGGGGGCGTATGTGAGAGAGAATTAGTTTAATGAAAGCCATAATCCTAATTTTTTTACATTATTTAAAATTTATAAAAAATTAAAGCTAAAATTTTACTGAAAAGATAATTTTGATTTATATTATAGACTTCGCAGTATTTCCCTTCATAAAATTACCTCCCGGGTGAATAAATCCACTCAAAAAATCAGAAAATTTTTCAATATGAAATTCTCATGCTTTCATAATTTTGATTAAAATTTTAGTTTTCCTTTATGTACATAATAATCTTGAGAAAATTAAGAAAAAACACAACTTGACTCGAATATATTCAAGGGTGATTTTTATGACTTTCATGCGGTCTAGTGATCAATATTTTCTTTTTAGAATTCTAAATTTCGTTTTTGTAGACTATGTACGAAGAATTATTCCATCGAACTTTTATAGAAAACATGTGGTCGTGTTTTGTATTAAATACTCATTATCTAGTTTTTTTTATGAATTTTGAGATCATTTTAGATTACTTATAAATTGATTTTTCGATGATAGAAAGGAACCCTTTTCCATTTCAAAGTGATCTATATTTTTAGAATTTTTTCTTTGAAACTCAAATATAATATGAAAACAACAGCTCATTCTTTTTATTATATGATTTGAACATCTATGGTAAGGCAAAAAGGATCTTCGCAAGTAGAATTTAAATAATCTTTTTATTTTTATTTGATGTTTTTCTCCTATAGACCCCTTTTCTTTTTAATTGCAACCATAAAATTATAATTTTAGTTGAATAGTATTTTTAATTTTCAACTTAAAAATAAGCTAACATTTATTTTATTATTATTATTTTCTATTTTAACAACTGCATGCTTTAAAAATATGTTTTTTAACCTGAACGTATCCATGTATCAAGAGACCTAATCGACAAATAATAATTTTTTTTTCAATTTATTATCATATTATTCGCGAACTTTGCTTATTTTATTACATATTATATATTGCTTATTTTGCTTATCTTCGTCTGGAGGTCTTATAGTAATTGTAAACAAAAAATTGTTTATTAACTTTAAAATTCTATGGAAATATCAATTTAAAATAAATTAAACATTTTTTTAACGTATTTGACATACTTTTTGTTTCATAGAACATAGTTGACTGATTTCAAATATGAAATTGGATCTCCTAACTATACTGAATTAATTCATTTTTTCTTACATATTTGCAATAAATGTATAAATGTGACTTATTATACCAAAATTCATTTCAGCTAGTTCTATCTATTCCAAATGCGAAAATACCACGAGAATTTGTGAAATCTAGTTTTAAGAGGTTTAAAACAACTCGGGTTTTCGCCAAATCCATAATACTTCTACAAAAATGCATTATTTAATTTACTTTTTGGAACCACATAAGCTAAATGCAACTTTACCCCCGGGAGCAAAACAAATTTTTCGAAAAATGTCCGTGTTGTTTTTTTTTGTTATTGAAAATTGGGCGCCTGTAAAATGCAATGCGCCATCTAACAACCACATAAGTTTCATTTTGCATACAATTTTGAGGTACTGCTTTTATAATAAAATGATAAAAATAAATAAGAATAACATATAATGATAATTTTTTGAAAATGTATATAATATTATATCCTCCTTTTTGCCTATGAGGAAGTTTTTTTTTTGACATCAAAGCAACCTAAAGTGTTTAAAATAATAAATTGAAAAAGTAGATATTTATCAAATATCTTCAAAACCTTTCTGAAGAATGTGGATACGTTTATTTTGAAACAATTTATTTTATAAAGCTCTATCGGTCAGAATCTATAATCTGAAGATTCAATTGCCTCATTTTATTCCACAAATACATTCGAACTTGGATTGCGTAACCCTTGATTCCGTAATTCTAGGAATTGATGCCGCG
Organism: Amphibolips quercusostensackenii; assembly: GCA_032357855.1. Lineage (NCBI taxonomy): Eukaryota > Metazoa > Arthropoda > Insecta > Hymenoptera > Cynipidae > Amphibolips > Amphibolips quercusostensackenii. The sequence continues at coordinate 48,531,063 of JAUELO010000179.1, read as the reverse complement.
CCGCAATCTATTGTGAGAGCCGTGGCGGTGCTAAGAAGGGGAGGTCGTTAACTGTCAATCAAGTGCACTCAAGCGTGAGAAAACAGGAGCGTATCAATAAAGCGCTCTACCTTAACGTCCTAGCTGGGTAACTGCGTCATTACGTTGAATCACTCTCAAGCCGCAAGGGCACATGCGTTTACTTCACGAATAAGCACGAAAGCGAACTCGCGTTAACTAGCAGTGAGGCTCCGAAGATAACTAAAGCTGATCGGATATCGGGTTATTTCGTGTCATGCAGTGATTCTAGCCGACCGCGACTTCTTCAACTGTGCATGTACCATAATACGCGAGT
>JAUELO010000179.1:48435157-48448148 GCA_032357855.1 Amphibolips quercusostensackenii | reverse complement strand
GATAATATTTGTTGTAATTTCTTGAAATTTTGTAAAGCTTTTGACAATTTGTTGGAATCCATTACGATAACCTAAACACTTTTGAACCCTTCGAAATCCTTAAAAATTATTTTAAATCTCATGAAATTCCTTTAAGTAATATACGATGTCCTGAAATTCCGCGTAAAGTAACATGCAATCTTATATTTTTTGAAATTCCTAGAAATTCCTTTAAATATTTGAATTGCTCTGAAATCATTTGAGATCATGGATAATTTAATAAAATACCTTAATGAAAGCCTTTAAAATGATCAAAATTACTAATATCTTCAGGAATATGATTAAATCCCTTGGAATCTTTTTAAATATCCTAAAACTTTATAGGTCCTATAAAATCCTCTTAAATCTTCCAAAACTGTCGGAAAACCTTTTAAACCGTATTCAATTTCTTAAAATCCTTTAGATATTAAAATTTTTGAAAATTCCTTAATATTTTGTAAACCATTTAAAATATTTTTAAATCCCTTGAAAGTTTTTAAAGCTTCTAAAAATTACTTAAAATCTTGCAAAATGACCCAAAATCTTTAACATTCTTCAAAATATCTTAAAATTTTTTAAAATCTTTTGGTGAATTCCTGAGGATCTTTTCAAATATTCTGAAACCTTATAGGTCTTATAAAACACTCTCAAATCTTTAAAATCGTAAAAAAATTTTTAAATTCCTTTAAAAGTTTTAAAAGCTTTTAATAATTCCTTGAGATTTTTCAAAATCCCCCAAAATCTTCAAAATTCTAAAAAATAACTTTAAACTTTTAAAATTTATTGGTAAATTCCTCGGAATCTTTTTAAATATCCTAAAACTTTACAGGTCTTATAAATCACTCTTAAGTCTTCTGAAATTGCAGGAAATTTATTTTAATCCCTTGAAAGTTCTTAAAGCTTTCGAAAATTTCTTGCAATCTTTTAAAATATCCTAAAATATTTCAAATCCTTTAAAATATCTTTTAATCTTTGAAATCTATTGGTCGATTTATTGAGATCTTTTTAAATACCCTAAAACCTTATATGGCTTATAAAACACAGTCAAATCTTCCGAAATTGTAGAAAATTTTTTTGAATTCCTTGAAAGTTTTTAAAGCTTTTGGAAATTTCTTGAAATTTTGCGAAATGCCCCAAAATCTTCTAAATCCTTTAAATTTGTTTAAATTCTTTTAATCTTTCGGTAAATTACTTGGAATCTTTTTAAATATCCTGAAACCTTATAGATCTTATATAACACTCTCAAATCTTCCCAAATTGTAGAAAATTTTTTTAAGTTCTTTAAAATTTGTTAAAGCTCTTAAAAATTCCTTTGAATTTTCTAAAATACCCCAAAATCCTCAAAATCCTCTGAATTATCTTTAAATTTTTTTAATCTGTTGATGAATTGCTTGAAATCTTTTCAAATATCCTAAAACCTTATATAGGTCTCATAAAACACTCTCAAATCCTCCGAAATTGAAGGAAATTTTTTTAAATTTTTGAAATATTTTTAGAACTCTTCAAAATACCTTGAAATTTTTCAAAATACCCTGAAATCTTCAAAATTCTTTAACATATCTCTAAATTTTTTAATTAATTAGTTAATTCTTTAGAATCATTTTAAATATCCTAAAACCTTAAAGATCTTATAAAACACTCTCAAATCTTCTGAAATTGCAGGACATTCTTTTAAATTCCTTAAAAGTTCTTAAAGCTATTGAGAATCCCTTCCAATTTTCTAAAATATCCTGAAATCTTCAAAATCCTTTGAAATATCTGCATTTTTAAAATCTACTGGTGAATTCCTCGAGATCTTTTGAAATACCCCAAAAACTTGTAGGTCTCATAAAACACTTAAAATTTCTGAAATTGTAGGACATTATTTTTAAATCCCCTGAAAGTTTTCAAAGCTTTTCAAAATTTCTTAAAATTTTGCAAAATATCCTTAAATCTTCAAAATTCTTGGAAATATCTTCAAAATTTTAAAATCCATTGGTAAATTCCTTAAAATTTGTAAATATCCTAAAACCTTATATAAATCTTATAGAAACACTCTCAAATCTTCCAAAACTGCAGTAAATTTTTTTAAATTCCTTCAAAGTTTTTAAAGCTCTTGAAAATTCCTTCGAATTTTCTAAAATGCCCTGAAATCTTCAAGACCCTTAAAAAAATCTTCACATGTTTAATATCTATTGGTAAATTCCTTGGAATCTTTTTAAATATTCTAAAACCTTATAGGTCTTATAAAACACACTCAAATCTTTTAAAATTCAAGGAAATTTTTTTTAATTCCTTGAAAATTTTTTTAAGCATTTCAAAATACCTTGAAATTTTTCAAAAGACCTTGGAATCTTTAAAATCCCTTGAAATATTTTCAAATTTTTAAAATTTATTTATTAAGTTCTTAGAATTTTTTTAAATATCCTAAAACCTCATAGGTCATATGAAACACACTCAAATCTTTCCAAATTGCAAAAAATTTCGTCAAGTTCCTTAAAATTTTTTGAAGCTCTCGAAAATTTCTTCAAATTTTCTAAAATACCCCAAAATCCTCAAAATCCTTTGAATTATCTTTAAATTTTTTTAATTAATTGGTAAATTACTTTAAATCTTTTTAAATATCCTGAAACCTTATATAGTTCTTATAAAACACTCTAAAATCATCCGAAATTGCAGGAAAATTTTTTAACTTCCTTGAAAGTTTTTTAAAGCTTTTCAAAATACGTTGATATCTTTAAAATCCTTTGACATATCTTCAAATTTTTTTTAATTATTGGTAAATTCCTTGTAATCTTTTCAAATATCCTAAAATATTATAGGTCTTATAAAACACTTTCAAATCTTGTGAAATTGCAGGAAATTTTCTTTAATTTCTTGTAAGCTTTTAAAGTTCTTAAAAATTCCTTCCAATTTTCTAAAATACCCTGAAATTTTAAAAATCTTTTGAAATATGTACATTTTTTTAATCTACTGGTGAATTCCTCGGGATGTTTTGAAATATCCTAAAACCTTATAGGTCTTATAAAACACTCTCAAAACTTCTGAAATTGTAGAAAATTATTTTTAAAGCTCTTGAAAGTTTTTAAAGGTTTTCAAAATATCTTGACGTTTTTCAAAATACCTCAAAATCTTCAAAATTCTTTGAATATTTTTTTAAGTTTTAAAATCCATTGGTAAATTCCTTAAAATCTTTTTGAATATCCTAAAACCTCACATAGGTCTTATATAACACTCTCGAATCTTCCGAAATTGAAGGAAATTTTTTTCATTTCCTTAACTTAAAAGTTTTTAAAGCTCTTGATAATTCCTTCAAATTTTCTAAAATGTCTTGAAATCTTTCACAATCCGTTGAAATATCTTTACATTTTTAAAATCTATTGGTAAATATCTTGGAATCTTTTTGAATATCCTAAAACCTTGTGGGTCTTATGAAACTCTCTTAAATCTTCCAAAATTGTAGGAAATTTTTTAAAATACCTTGAAAGTTTTTAAAGCTATTGAAATTTGAAAATTGTTTTTCAAAAAACCAAAAAATCTTTAAAATCTTCTGAAATATCTTTAAATTTTTGAAATCTATTGGTGAATTCCTTGAAATCTTTTTAAATATCCTAAAACCTTATAGGTCTTATAGAAACACTCTTGAATCTTCCGAAACTGCAGGAAATTTTTTTTCATTCCTTGAAAGTTTTTAAAGCTCTTGAAAATTTCTAAGAATTTTCTGAAATACCCTGCAATCTTTAAAATCCTTCAAAATATCTTCCAATTCATCAAATCTATTGCAATTCCTTGGAATCTTGCAAAATATCCTAAAGTCTTTAAAATTCTTTAAAATCTTTAAAGGAAATTAAAATTTGTGGAAATACCTGCAAATATTAAGTAAATATGTTTAAATATTTAATATTTCATTAAGATATTATAAAATTTCGTAAAAATGTACATAAAATATTATATTCTTGGAAATCACTTAATTTTTTTAAAGTTCTATTAAATACTCTGAGATTCTGACAATTTCATTAAAATACCTTATTGAGGGCCTTTCATGTCTTATAAAATTACTGAAATCTTTTGAAATATTATAAAATCCGCTAAAATTTCTTAGAAATCCCTTGATATATTTGGAAATCTTGCAAATCCTCTAAACTTCCTTGGAACCTTTTCAAAATTGTAGCTTAACCTGATAAGCATGAAAAATGTTCCATGATTTTACGGGTAGTAGAAATTACAAAAATTGTAAAAAAAACTTTCTTATTATAAATACTTTTCAAACAATGACGGACAAAAAAATATAAATCTAATTACAACAATAAAAAGTCTACATAACATTATTACAATCTTTTATTGTAATTTCCTATAAGGTTGATTTGTTCAAAATATTACATAAAACAGTGTCGGTTCCGCCTCCCCTCCCTGCCTTCCTCCGTTTCTCCTATGTAACAGATCCTAGCATTTTCTCAAATTCTTATTTACCTTTTTTAAAAGTATTTTTAAATTTATTTATTTTTTTTGTAATATTTTAATAGTTTTTCATAGCCAGGTGTATTTATGCTTTGAACTGGTAATTGATAAATTGCTCTTTGAATAGCGAATATCCTTTAGAACATTGCATAACTTAAACTTTGACGATAGAATTAAAGATAGTATTTTTAATAATGTTTTTGTTTGTAAATATGTTGTTCAGTAATTATTGACTAATATTGATGATTCCCATAAATTTTTGATCCGATCCTGAAACATTGGTAAGGAAGTCGTGCGATGCAAGTAACACCAAAGGTACGGGTACTCGATCCCATTGACCCGAGCGATTAATCGTTCGATATGTCGTGTAGATATCTATTGGACGAATGCACGGAAGAAATTACGATTTTACGGGACTATGAGAGCTCATTTGCGTACGTCATTCAACCACGAAGATAATTGACGTTGGAAATTCGTCAATGCTCAGATTCATGATTTAATTGTGCAGGGGTGTATTAATCAGAAATCACAAGGGTATTTTGCATATTTTATTATTAAAGGTAAATAATAATTAATAAAATACGTTTTCTTTTATCTGTATTATATTTTTAAAGGGACTGTACACGAAAAATAAATTTTTTTCTGAAATTTTGAGCGTAAGACGTAAAACGATTTTGCGGTGGGGTAGTTTGATAAAATCTTACTGTTTCTCATGTACTTTTAATCAAGTAGTTGAATTTTTAATAGAAATGGTAACAGTTAATACTTTATTCAAAGAACAATTTTTTTAACAAAAAATTTAACTAAATTGAATTAAGACTAATACCATGAATGTTTAACATAAAAATTTAATCCTTGGTGAAAAGAAATTCATTTTCAAGCAAAAAAATGCATTTTAACCCGAAAAAGATTAAATTTTGAACAAAAGAGATGAATTTTCAAACATAGCAGACAAATTTTCAACAAGAGTTGAATTATCAAACACAAAAATTTTCAACTAAATAGTTAAATTTTTAATCAAGAAGATCAATTTTTCACGAAACCCGACGAATTTTCAACAAAATACGCAATTTTTGTTGAAAATAGTTGAATTTTGAACTGTGAGAATAATTTTCTACCACAACAACTTTTTAGCAAATGACCACCATTTTTAACTAAATTGTAAAACTTTTAACCCTGATACTAACTTTTTACAAAAAAGACAAATTTTCAGCAAATGGCCTCGATTTTCAAATAAACAGTTAAATTTTTAACTAAGAAGAGGAATTTTTTAACAGAAAGCAAGAATTTTCAACAAAAGTACAGTCACTTTTGAACTAAATAGTTGCAATTTCAACCATAATATTTGCTTTCTACTAAAAAAGACAAATTTTTAACAAAATACCTCAATGTTTAACTAATCATTTTAATTTTCAACCAAGAAGATGAATTTCCTGCTAAAAAAGACAAACGTTAAAAAAAATTTCAACAAATAGTTATATTTTCAACCAAGAAGATTAATTTCTACCCAAAAAGACGAACTTTCAACAAATTACATGAATTTTCGACCACATAGTTAAATCAAAAAAATTGAATAGTTGAATTTTTATTTGTAAAAATTAATTTAAAGTAAAAAAGACGAAATTTCTATAAAAAAGGTAAATTATGAACACAAAAAGACGAATTTTTCCCAAAAAAGTTTCATCTTCCACCCGAAAATATAAGTTGTCAACAAACAAGTTTATTTTCCATTACACAGTTAATTTTTTAGACAAATAATTAAATTTTTAACTAAAATTATGAATCTTTGAAAACATATTAATTTTTTAGCCAAACAACTACATTTTCAACCAAAAATATTAATTTTGTACCAAAAAATACTAATTTTCAACCGAAAATAAAATAGTTAAATTTTTAGATGACAAAATTAATTTTAAACTAAAGGGTTAGACTTTTTAAAATAAAAAAAATTATTTAATATAAAAAAGACGAATTTTTAACAAAAAATAGTACAGTTAAATATGCGGTTGATGAAATTATTTTTCTATCAAATAAATGTATTTTTAACTAAAATGATGAATCTTTAACTGAAAAAAGGAGTTTTGAACCAATTATTTTAACTTTCAAACAAATATTTTAATTTTTCACCAAATTGTTGAGTTTTTTAGCGAAAATACGATTTTTCTATAAATAAGTTCAATTTTCACCAATAAAATTAATTTTGAACCAAAATACGATTAATATTGAACCACCCATTTAAATCTAACTATTGAATTTTAGAACCAAACAGATGCATTTTTAATAAAACAGTTCGTTTGTCATTTGAAAACAATGAATTTTTAACAAGATTGTTGCATTTTCACCACAATAATTAAATTACGAAAAAAATAATGAGAAAAAGTACTCATTGGGGAAATTACAAAACCTACAGTTATTTCGTCAATAAAGTAACATACATTTTTTTACATAAAATGTACGAGGTTTTTACATTTGGTACACTAGAATGCGCTGGCGAATTGCTATTTACAATAAAATCTGTATATTTTTTGTTTTTTAAAAATTCGAAGACTTGAAAATATCTCATGTTATAAATGGTTTTGACCACAGCTCCCCACTTAAAGACTACGTAATTCATGTACGATCCCCTAGACTTACTTCCGTTTCCTTATAGTGTTACAAGTTTCAAATATATGAGGTAGAGCTTTACTTTCTATTGTTAATTAAAAGCAAGATCGAGCAATTATATAATTAGCTAGTACGAAATGAAAAAATTATGTATTATATAAATTTTTAACTTCATGAATCAACAGTCAATCAATCTTTAGTTTATGAAAATACTTTCATCTACAATGACTTCGCATTTTGCAAGTAACACGCGAATCCCCATGGCGTTAAGAACGGGAAATGCCAATTTTTCATTGTACTCTGAATAGAGAATTACCATAATAATAGCAATTGAGTTCTTCTAATTTATAGTCCTTCCAGCAATAATCCATCCAGCAATAATTATTATTTCAACGGCAATAAATAATCGTAGCTTGATTTACAACAGGGCTCATCGTTGCTCTAAGAGCAGTAGCACTCGTTCTATTATTAGGACAAATAAAACATGATGGGGGGTTGGATCATTCCAAATGATCAAATTATATCAAAAAAGGTATTTAAAAATTGCTATAAAAATGTTTAAACATAAATTAAAGCAAGTATTTAAAATAATATAATAACTATTCAAGTGCTTATGAATAGAGCTTCTGTGTGGAGAAGGATATCTTGAAAACGAATCTAAATTCATACACTTTGTGAGTGAATTAATTTTGATTGATAAAATCAAGCTTACTTTAGCGGGGTGAGGGATGATATCACTCATATAGGGGATTTCCGTGAAGAGATAAAATTTGGGGAGGAATACTCCAAGGTCCCATGGTGTAATGGTTAGCACTCTGGACTCTGAATCCAGCGATCCGAGTTCAAATCTCGGTGGGACCTACAATTTTGCATTATTTTTCTAACTTTGTTTTTATTTTTCTTATTTAATAAATTATAAACCTGTATGAGAGTTTATCTGACATGCGCTCACCTGCAGTGCATGGGTTATTGATTAGTAGGCACAAGCTCATTTCGCACAAAATTTCAATCTCAAAGTATGCTAACTTATAAACTGAAAGAATATTAGGATAAACTTGAACGAGTCAGGAAATTTCAGATTTCACACTCTCTCTCCTTTTCCTCTATTTATCCCCTTTGTCCTTTTTTTGTTTTTCGGTCGAATGCGAAGTATTTTGTTGAAAATTTGTTTTTTTTTTGTTGGTAGGAAATTAATTTCTATAACCTAAAATTTATTCATACCACTTGATGCTGAACATAAACCGTTTCTAGTTTAAAATTCAATGATTACATTTTTCGACGAAAATGCATCTTTTTTGGTCGACAATCTAACCAGTTGGTTGAAATTTCATTTACTTTATTGAAAATTCATTTTTGCAACTGGAGATTGAAGTATTCCATTTTTTGCTGAAAATTGATAGATTTTAGATGAAAGTTTAACTGTTACATTTTTACAATGAGAAATAATATTGCTTGGTTGAAAATTGAACTGTTTGATTGAAAGGTAAACTACTTTGTTGAAAATTCATTTTGTTGGTTATAAATTTAACTATTATGTTGAAAATGTTCTTTTTTTGTTGTGGTAGAAATATAATTTTCTTAACTGAAAATTGATCTATTTTAGTTTTAGCTGAAGATTTATTATCTTCTTTAGATAAAAATTGAACTGTTATATTTTTCTAGCACTGTTCATATTTTTTGATTAAAAATTTAACTTTTTGATTTAAAGTGCAATCACATTTATAAAAATTTATTTTTTGTCTGAAACTTAATATATTAAAATTTTTTTGGGTAGAAAATTAATTTTCTAAACTGAAAGTTTAATTATTTTATTTTTGGTTCAAAATTGATAGTTTTTATTCGAAAATTTTGAGTTTTTGGTTGAAAATAAACCTTTTCGTTAAAATTAAATATTTTTGGGTAGAAAATTTAATACTTCTGTAGAGAATTTACCTTTTTTAAACTCCTTTCTTTTGGTATAAATTTAATCTTTTCTGGTTGAGAATACAACTGTGTAGTGAAATAATGATCTGTTTAGGTTAGATTTGACTGTTTTGGATTTAAAATTAAAATCTTTTCTTCTGATGGAGTTTTGTACTCCATTGCTAAAAATTAATTTGTTTTGTTGAAGATTTATTATTTTAATTAAAAATGCATCTCATTGGTTAAAAATTCAACTGAGTAGTAGAAAATTTAAGTATTTTGTTGAAAAGTCGTATTTCTTGGTCAAAAATTTAACTGTTTTGTAGAAAATTTATCTTTTTTAATAGAAAATTCGACCATTTGGTTGAATATTTAACTATTTCGTTACAAAAATACAACTATTTTGTTAGTCATCTTTTTTTGAACATTTATTTTTGTAGGTTGAAAATTTAACTGTTCAGTTAAAAATTTAAATATTTAAATAAAAAATGAACTTTTTTGTTGAAAATTCATCTTTTGGCGTTTGAAAGACAAATTTTTTCTAAAAAATTCAAATTTTTAAATTGAAACTAAACTCTTTCAATATGGTACCTATACATAATTTCATTTTAAAAAATGCATTCGCCTATCATTCCTCTATTTTCGTAAAAAATAATACTATTTTTACTGTTATAAAATTATTTTGGGCTGTGAAGTATAAAATCTTTGATAAACTGAAATTAAGGTTTATAAAATTCTGTATGACTGATGTCCCTTAATGTATTTGAGATACATCTAGATACCTATTTTTTTTCTTTTATATTATTGATATTCTATCTGCAATATTATTTTTATACCTAGAAGGAAAATTTATAGCGGTCAGGAAAAATAAAAAATTAGTGAAGGAAAAGTCATGGTATTTCAAAATTGGAATTATGTAGCAGCCACTCAGAAAAAAAGTTGTCTTGAAACAAAAGGATCGTTCTCTAGCCTGTTTTGTTTTGAACGACGTGAATATATTTTTTACACATAATGAATTATTTGTCTGCAAGGTTAGGAGAAGTTAGTCGCATAAGAAAAATTGTTGATACAAAAGTATCTCTGTTGAGAAAAATGAGAATCCTGTCAACCTTAAATTTAAGAGGAAATCCATTTGAGTAAAAAAACATGCTTTTGTCACAAGAGGAAATTTCTCTGAGAGAACCTGATTTTCTATGCAGAAAAATTTGATCAGGTCAAAATAATGTCGCCAAAAAATTGTTTTATGTCTCATAATAATGTTAAATTGGACGTTTAAATATACAAATACAAAACGTAAGTCTGTATTTTTTTTAACGTAATAGAAGCAAGAGAGATCCATACCTTGAAAGGAAATGCGATTCTAAGTAATTTAAATCATGTGTTGTTTACAGAAAGATATTCAATTGCTCGGAGCAGAGAATCAGTTTATCGATCGTGATCGCTTTCCTGATGCTTTAACGGTGTTTTTGATCCTATTTCATTCGCGGTCTTTGTCCCTCTACTTTGTTTAAGAGAAGTTGGTCTTATCAACACTGTTTCTATCATAGTCGTGCATCGGTAATTTATTCCCTTTCCTTGCGCTTCTAATCCTAAGCCAAAGTGTATTACGAAGATAGTTCACTTCCTTTCACTATAAGTAACTAGTCCAGCTTATAGGTAGAAGTTAGAATAATAAATCCCCTGCCCGCACCTCAGTTTTCTTTTTATCTTGTATGGGATGTGCGAGCTTCGTCCTTTCTATTCTTCTGAGGCATAAGCTATCAGAGAAAGTCAGGAAAATCAATTCAATGGAAGATCACATGCTCCAGGCACGCAGAATCCACTTGCTCTTCTTAATTTTCCTTTTTCCTTCTTACATTCAGGAAGATTGTTCTTCATTTCCTGTATCTTATTTAGTTCATTTTTTTTTAATGTTTAAAACTTCAGTTATAGAATTTTAAGCATAATTAAGAACCCTTATAACTAAAATATTGTTCTCTATGTATAATTATTATCAGGTTTCGTAGCTTAATATAAGTAATTCCTATTAGCATAATTCATTCACAAAATTTTGTTGGCATAAATTTCTCAAATTCGTGTGCGAATTTGCATTTAGAAATATGTTACCAAGGAAAATTTGATCTATATTTTAATCCCCCATTTCTAAACAAAATTCTCTACAATTTGGAGGCTTTAATTAAAACTACTTAAGTAAAAGTACTCTATCCTAGTATTACTTAAAAAAATCTATTGAATTGTGTATTAGGTATAACGGCCGGAACTCCAATATCAAAACTTTTTGTCAACGACCCATGATGTCTAAGGTGACCTCATAAAATTTATTTTAAAACTTCCGTAGGGTACTCCATGAAAAAGTTTTATTATGTATATATATATATATATATATTTCATTCTGAATATTTCTGCCCAAATTACTTGCCCAACTTCGATTTCGGAAATTTATATAGTTTTACTTGACAGAGTGTTTTGGTGGGATCTCATGTATTTTTGTTTTTGAAAAAAGATAGGAAGCTCAATTAATTTAAATTATTTTTTTAAATAATTAAGGTAAATAATCAATTAAATTAATTTAACTGATTTATTCTTGAAATCAATTAAATGGTATCATATTATTGAATTAAAATGTCGATTGGATTTTTCAATTTCATTTCAATATTAAGAGATTTCCTAGGTTCACTGAACTTAACCAATTTTCAAAAAGATTTTGCAGCTAAATATTACATTTTTTTCAATAAAAAATGCACTATTCTTGAATGGCTGTAAAAAATTAAAATTTTCACCTGTGCTTATCTATGCAGCCTAATCCATCCAACCTATTTAAATCAAATTTTTATAAGAAGTATGTACTAACATATTCTTGATATCTTTTGCAACAATTTTCGATGTCTTAAATAGTTTTAAAAATGTTAACATTTTTGTCTCCTCTGAGTTTTCAGTTTTCACACTAAATACGTAAAGCATTTTGCCTGATTTGAAATGGAATCGGTCTTATCCAATCTACTTTGAACAAACCTTAAGCTTCGCTCTGGAAATACACGTGAATTGAAGGACATACAATAGCTGCCAATTTTATTGGCGAAAATCAGAAGAAAGAAAACAATTGATGAATATTGCATTGTCCAAAGTCCTCTGATTTCCACCCCTAGAGGCAAGAAAGTTGCTTATGTTGAACCATAACAATAACTCGAACACTGAAGTTACATGGCAGTAATACATTGCTATTCAAATGGTACATTTAACTCTTATTTTCTTAGCGTTTATGAAATTAAGTGTACATTTACTAAATATAAACCGTAAATTGTCGGGTTGGCGCAATATCACACCTATTCAGAAGGGAATTTTTATTATCAGAATTTAATTTGCTAGCACTGGTAGTATTACATAAAAATTAATGCTGCGCAAAATGACCGGAATCAATAAGAGAATAACACAATCAATAACTTGATGCAGAAAGAAAAAATATTATTTTTCACACTGCCAGTGCTACAAAATTAAATTTGGTTCCGTTCTTGAATAAGAAAAGTTCAGTCAAGTCATTTTTTGCCGTGTTGCATCTATGATTAAAGCGGAACAAATTCAATACAAAATAAAATATTGCATAGTAATATAATACTCTTTTGTCCTATCTGTATTTTGAAAACTTGTGAGTGCTTTTGTACAATTACAAAAATACATACTTAAATAATAAAACATGTTTTACAATATCAACAAATTTTTAATGAAATATTTTCTTCATAGTGTCCAAATTTTTTACATTCATAATCATGTTTCCGTATTCTTTCTTCAGCGGTTTTTAGGTTCGGTACGTAACCTTTTTGACAAATTTTATGAAAATCTTTCTAACTTACATGCAATTTATTAAAACTTTTTTCTAATGCTTCATTTAACTAAAATTTGCTGTTCTGCTGTTAAAAAGACCTTTTTTATTTGCCTTTACAACACAGATAAGCACTGCACTACATAGGAGACATGGCAGGTAAATTGACGCAGGAGCTCTTTTTAGAAAACCCTAAAATTAACATTTTTAATT
>JAUELO010000179.1:48369721-48385622 GCA_032357855.1 Amphibolips quercusostensackenii | reverse complement strand
ACTATGATAGAACTATGGCTTCAAAATTAAATTATTTTCAACCATATGACAAACTTGTCTTGTATTTGTGAACTAAGGCCAAAAATGTCTGATTAAAAACAAATATTCAGTTTCGAGAAATAAAATGTGGAAGTTCACAATTTAAAAGTGAAGGTGAGTTTTATTCGAAAAATTTAACCAATTCCGAGTAAATCATTTAAGAATTTGGACGTTCAAATTTAATGGGTTTTGAAAATCGTCTTTGGATGGCGACTAAAAATCTATTTTTTCAATGTAGAAAAATAATAAAAACTTGCTTCCGAGATACGGGGAAGCAGAATAAGAATAAAAAAGTTTTAACTTGAAAAAATTCTTTTGTTCCGGGAAATAAAGATTTAGTATGACGGTATCGAGTATACGAGTATATACTTGTTTTCGCTAAAAGATGTTTACAAAGAAGGAAAGTATATGTTTATTTATAAATAAATAATAATAATTTTAAGAAATATCGTTTTTGATTGTATGATAAAAATTTAAGTAAAAAAAACCCATATAAAAATTTATTTTTGTAGAAAATGGAGATTTAAGATTTTAGGTTGGAATTTGATTGATACTTTGGTGCTGTAAAAAGTGGCAGATAGTTTTATTTAAAAGCGTTTTTTCAAAAGAAGAACCCAGTGGGCACAAGTTTTAAGAACGTAATTAGAACGTCCTAAAAACGTTCCCTGGACGTGCAAGTCAAAAGGCGTTATTCAAACGTTCCAAAAACTGTCCTAAGTCAGACCAAATAATGTTCTAAAAACGTTTTATGTTCCAAATACGTTCTTAAAACGTCTGTGAAACATTGTATATTTTTGGAACGTTATTTGGACTGACTTAGGACGTTTTTAAAACTTTCTAATGACGTTCTTCAACGTTTGTGCCCACTGGGTTGGTTGAAAATTCAAATATTTTGTTGAAAATTCGTGTATTTTGTAGAAAATTCGTCTTTCCGGTTGAGAAGTCATCTATTTTGTTGCAAATTTTTTTTCTATTGAAAATATTTTCTTAACTTTTTAAATTAATTTTTCTGCTGAAAATTTAACTATATTACCTCTTATTGTAACTTTATTCTGTTTAGTTTAAAAATTCATGTATTTTGTTGAAAATATGTCTTCTTTGGTAAAAAATTAATATTCTTGGTTGAAAATTCATCAACTTGGTTGAAAGTTCAACTGCTTTGTTAAATATTTATTTTTTGACTGTAAATGCATTATGTTAATTAAAGAATTGTCTCTTTTCCTAAAAATATGAATATTTCGTTAAGAATTACTTCTTTCATGTTAAAAAATTAATCTTGTTGATTAAAAATTCATATTTTTGGTTCAAAATTCCACTGTTTGGTACAAAATTCATTTATTTTGTAGCAAATTTAACAACTTTGCTAAACAATATTCTTTTTGGTTAAGAAGTTAACGATTTTATTGAAAATTTGTTTTTTTTTTCGTTGAAATTTAATTATTTAACTGGAAATTTAACTAATTGATTGTTGGTGAAAAATGGATGTTGATTAGTTAAAAACCTAACTGTGGATGTTCAAAAATGATCTTTTTTAGTTGAAAATTCAACTACTTCCTTAAAAATTCATGTATTTTATTAAAAATTAAACAATTTAGTTAAGGAAAATGCTGTTTGGTTGAAAATTTAACTAATTCGTTTAAAATGTATGTATTTTGGTTTTAATTTTTTAACTGAAAATTTTGCTATTACATTTTTAATTAAAAATTTGTCTTTTTAAGTTGACAATTTTTCTTTTTTTTGTTGAAAATTAACTTTTTATTTGAAAATTTAACTATTTCATCTATTATTGTTAATTTATTCTTTTCAGTGAAAAATTAAACTATTTGGTTGAAAATCCATATATTCTGTTAAAAACTTGTCTTTTTTGGTAAAAAGTTTGTGGTTGAAAGTCTAACCACTTTGTTAAATGTTCTACTTTTTGGCTGGATGTGCATCATTTTAGTTAAAGATTCGTTTTTTTTTTTTTTGTTAAAAATTTGAGAATTCCGTTCAAATTTTTTTTTAGTAAAAAATTAATTCTTTTGATTGAAAATGTAATGTTCTTAGTTAAAAATTAATGTGTTTGGTAAAAAATTCCACTATTTGGTCAAAAATAAATTAACTTTGTTAAAAATTAACCAATTTTGTTAAAAAATATTTTTTTTTGGTTAAAAAGTTTACTGTTTTATTTGAAAAAATTTTTTTTGTGAATTTTTTATTTTTTATATGAAAACGAAACTATTCCTTTTTTTGTGGAAAATTAATATTGGCTGGTTGAAAATTCAACTGTGTATGATTGAAAATTCATCTTTTTTAGTTGAAAATTCGACTACTTCTTTGAAAATTCATGTATTTTGTTGAAAATTAAACAGCTTTGTTTAAAAAAATCCTTTTTAGTTGAAAATTCAATTATTCATTCAAAATTCATGTATTTTGTTAGAAATTTGTTGTTGTTTCTTGCTGAAAATAATTTATTAACTAAAAATTCTTTTATTTTTGGTAAAAAGATCATTTTTCACCTGAAAATTTGACTATCATATTTTTTATTGTAAATTTATTTTTTCATTTAAAAATTCAACTATTTGGTTAAAAATTCATGTATTTTGTTAAAAATTTGTCCTTTTTTGTAAGAAAATTCTTGACTGAAAATACAACAACTTGGCTGAAAGTTGAGCTGCTTTGTTAGATATTCAATTTTTGGCTGGAGGTGCATCATTTTAGTTAAAAATTCGAATTTTTGATTGAAAATTTAAATATTTCCTTCAAATTTTATTTGTTAGCAAACGATTAATTCTTCGAATGGAGAATTTAATCTTCTTAGTTAAAAATTCATGTTTTTGTTCCAAATTTCAGTATTTGATCGAAAGATATTTCACTTTGTTGAAAATTGAAAAATTTAGGTAAACAATATCCTCGCTGGTTGAAAAGTTAGCTATTTTATTGAAAATCAGTTTTTTTTGTTAAAATTTTATTTTTTAATTGAAAATTTAACTATTCCTTTTTTGGTGGAAAATTGATATTGGTTACTTAAAAATTCAACTGTGTAGGGTTGAAAATTATCTTCTTTAGTTGAAAATTCAACTACTGCGTTGCAAATTTATATATTTTTCTGAAAATTAAACAATTCTGTTAAAAAGAAATCCTTTTATGTTGAAAATTCAACTAATAATCTGAAATTTATGTATTTTGTTGAAAATTTGTTGCTGCTTTTTCTTGCGAAAATAATTTTTAAACGTAGATTTTTGCTACTTCATTTTTAATTAAAAGTTTGTCTTTTTTAGTTGCCAATTAATTTTCTTGTTTGAAATTTCATTTTTTTTTTTGTTTAAACTTCATTCTCTATATAAAAATTTAACCGTTCTACTTTTTATCGAAAATTTATTTTTGTAGTCGAAAATTTAACTGTTTTGATGAAAATTCATGTGTTTTGTGAAAATTTGCCCCTTTTGGTAAAAAATTCTTGGTTGAAAATACAACAACTTGGCTGAAAGTTGAGCTACTTTGTTAAATTATCAATTTTTGGCTAGAGGTGCATTATTTTAGTTAAAAATTCGTCTTTTTGATAAGAAATTTAAGTATATTCTTCAAATTTGCTTTTTAGTAAAGGATTAATTTTTAAAATTGAGAATGTAATCTTCTTAGTTAAAAATTCATGTTTTTGTTCAACATTTCTTTATTTGATCAAAAAATATTTTACTTTGTTGAAAATTAAACAATTTTTTAAAATAATATCCTTTTTTGTTAAAAAGTTAACTATTTCATTAGAAATTAGTTTTTCCTAATTTCATTTTTAATTGAACATGTACATAGCTATTCCATTTTGGTGAAAAATTAATATTGGTTAGCTAAAAATTCGAATGTATAGGTTTAAAAATTATCTTCGCAGTGAAAAATTCATACATTTTGTTGAAATTTAAATAATTTTGTTGAAAAGAAATCGTTTTTAGTTGATGATTTAAAAAATCATTTAAAATTTACGTATTTTTTTGAAAAATTTGTTGTTTTTTTTTGCTAAAAATAAATTTGCAAGTGAAAATGTTGTCATTCCATTTTTATATAAAATTGTGTCTTTTTTTAGATGAAAAGCAATTTTTTTGATTGAAATTTTTTTTTCTTGTTGAAAATTTATTTTTTATCTAAAAATTCAACTATTTTATCTTTTATTGTAAATTTTTTTTTATAGAAAATTCAACTCTTTTATTGAAAATTCATGTATTTTATTAAAATTTTAACTTTTCAGTAAAAAAATTCTGAGTTGAAAATTTAACAACTTGGTTGAAATTTAAACTAATTTGTTAAATATTCAATTTTTTGCTGAAAGTGCATCATTTTAGTTAAAAATTCACCTTTTTGGTTAGAAATTTAAACATTTACTTCAATTTTTTTTGTGAAAAATAAATTTTTTTAATTGAAAATGTAATCTTTCAAGTTAAAAATTCATATTTTTGGTTCAAAAGTCTACTATTTGGTCAGAAAATATTTTACTTCGTTGAGAATGAAACAATTTTGTTAAACAGTATTTTGGTTGGTTAAGACGTTAATTATTTTATAAAAAATTAGTTTTTTTTGTTAAAATTGAATTCCTTAACTGAATATTTAACTATTCCATTCTTGGTGGAAAATTGATCTTTTTTGTTCAAGATTCAACTCTGTATGGTTGAAAATGTATTATTTTTAGTTGAAAATTCAACAATATTTTGAAAAAGCAATCTTTTTGGGTTATGAATTCACGTGAGTCTAGTTTAGGCGGAGTAATCCACCATAATGTTATATATTTCAGAGTAATCCTATGCAATCCGGATTAATTTTAGGTAATCCAGAGTAAGTCTGTATATAGAAGTAATCCAGGATAATTTGATGTAATCCGCAGTAATCCACCTCCGCTAGACTGTTGATCAGGGTTTCTGAGGTTACCAGCCTCACACGCCACTGTATTGCGCGCGGACGTTGCAGGTAGACCGGTGTCTGAACATATCGGCTTTGATCACTATCTGGCCCGTGTGGTGGTGTATGCCCTCAGTGGTGCAAGCCACTTTGATCAGACGTAGAGTGACCGGCCCATCAGAACCTGCCGTCAGGTGGCTCCCTCATTTATTCCAACAAACGCTTATCTGTAGTGCAGAACCGAAACTTACAGCATTAATTTTAATTCCTTATTTGAATAACTTTCTTTAACAAATAAGGCAAGAGAAAAGAAAAAAAAATTGCCCAGGGTGTTTTCCTTACACATTTTTGAAAGAGGCCGATCAAAAACTACGACACTCTATGGGGGAAGGGGAGGATACCATGTTTTGTGACGCGGAAGGGACGCAGCTTGTGAAACCACACGTGGAACATACAAATGCGAAAATCAATATTTTAAAATACTTGAAAAAATGAAAATAAGTGATTTTATTTTACAGAAGAACCATCTAAATACAGACCTTACACTCTTTTTCTCATTTCGCTCTTTACACCTTTTTAAAAAAGAATTCATCTTTTTTCCCCTGTTTTCAAGAAACTTTTCCTTTTTGTCGTTTTTGCGCTTGAATTGGAACAGGATTCACAAAACCCAAGAAAATCTAACTATTTTTGTTGAATGTTAATTATTTTGAATTGAAAAGTCTACTATTACATTTTTGTCCAGAATTCACCTCTTTTGGTTAGAAATTCTACTATTTTGTTAAAGATTGAACTTTTTTGTTAAAGATTCGTTTTTTAATATTATCTTTTTAACTAAAAATTAAACTAACCCATATTTGGCTGAAAATTGATCGTTTTTAGTTGAATATTCAATTATTAAATTTTTAATTAAAAATTCATATTGTTCTGTTTAACATTAAAATATTTCGTTGGAATTTGAACTTCTTGGTTTAAAGATAAACTACTTAATTTAAGATTCAATTTTCTGGATAAAAGATCATCACTTTAATTTAGGAGTCCCCTCTTTTTTTGTGAAAATCAATTTTTGGAAATGAAAGTTTAACTATTCCATTTTTGGTTGAAAATTCATGGTTTTTAGATAAAAATTTAACAATTTCGTTTAAAATTTATGTATTATTTCAAGTAAATTCGACCTTTTTCGGTAAAAATCTTCTTGTGAGAAAATTCAACTACTTGGAAAAGGTTGAATTACTTTCTTTAGAATTCATTTTATTAGTTAAAGATTGATCTCTTTGAGTGAAAACGTAACTATTTTAATAAAAAAAACTTTTTTTGGTAGAAATTAGATTTTTCGAACTGCAAATTTAAGTATTCCTGTTTTGTTTGAAAATTTATCGTTTCAAATGAAAATTCAACAATTTCGTTAAAAATGTAAGTATTATTTTTTGTATATTCGTCTTTTTTGGTAGAAAATTTAACCACTTGGTTGAAAGTTGAACTACTCTGTTAAAAATTTATTTTATTAGTTGAAGATCTATGTCTTTGGTAGAAAATTTACCTATTTTATTAAAAATTAGTTTTTAGATGAAAATTAATTTTCGGAACTGCAAATTTAGGTATTTCATTATAGGTTGAAAATAGAACTTTTTTTAGATGAAAATTTAAGAGTTAGGTTGAAAATTGATTTATTTATTTTTTTGTAAATTCCACCTTTTTGGGTAAAAAATTAATCTTTTTTATTGAAAATTAGTCTAAATTTAAACTATTTAGCTTAAAAATTTAACTTTTTTGATACAAAATCGTCTTTTTAGGTTGAAAATTCTATTATTTTCGATGAAAGTTTAACTCTGTGGTCAATAATTAACTTTTAAGTTAGAAATTATTTTTTGGATTTTAAAATCCAACTATTTGCCATAGAATTCGCGTTTTTGGTTTTAAAATATAACTATTTTGTTAAAGATCATTTTTTTTATAAATATAATTGCTATGTTGAAAATCCGCTCTTTTGGACTGAAAATTAATCATTTTTGGTAGCAAAATTCTTGCTTAAAAATTCATCTTTCGAAGTTGAAAATTCAAATGTCGTCTGAAAAATTTGTCTTTTTGGCTTGAACATTCGACTACTTTTTTGAAAACGCAACAATTTGGTTTAAAAATTTATTTTTAAAGGTTGAAAATTTAACTATTTGGTTAAAAATTCATCTCGTCTATATGATTGTTTAACTATCTGGTTGTAAATGCAACTGTTTTGTCTAAAATTAATTTTGTTTGTTTGTTAAAAATTTAATTATTTGGTTGAAAAATCACCTTCGTTTAAAATTCATCTATTCAGCTTTAAAAGTCAATTTTTTATGATGAATTGAAATTTTTATTTTAAAAAGTGAACTGTTTCGTTGAAAATCCATCTCTTTTGGCATAAAATTAATCTTTTTGTTAAAAAAATTTAACTATTTTTGCTTGATTTGTAAACCATGTATTACAAATGACAACTTTTTTCCTACAAGGATGAATTGTTTGATGTAATATTTTAACCACATAATCTAAAGGGCAAAATACAATCCCACGTAGAGCCCTTTTTTTAAAACATGGTCTTGTTTTTTTTCAATTAATTAAAAAAAATTCAGGATTTATGTGCCTAGAAACTAGCAACCCGCTACCGGAAGAGTACCTATGATGAACTGAAAACAGATCTTCTTCATATGGAAAGCGCCTATTTTCAGTTCATGGGTCCTCGCCCGGTGGCGGGTTGCTTGTTCTTAGGCGCAATAATCTAGAATATTTTCGATTCATAAAAAAACAAAACTATTTTTCGAAAAAAGGGCTCTAAGTGGGTTTGTATTTTGCCCATTAGATTATGTCGTGAAAATATAACGTCAAACAATTCATCCTCGTGTAAGAAAAGTTGTCATTTGTAATACATGGGCTACAAATCAAGTCCTAGGAAGCACTTTAAGCGTTTAGGATTAAACTCAATATATTAAACATAAATTTATTTTATTTTAAAGAATTCATATCCCAATTTTTTTATTTTTGTGAAAATCACCCTATTTCCCCTTTTTGGAGAATATTTTACGCTATGGAATCTGTTAAAATATTAGTTTTGTATGTTTTGTGTTTCATTTTAGGTTTGGGATTAAGTAATAGATTAACGGTTATATAGAAGATGTATTTACGTGCCCAAATTAAAGAGTTCCGTCTTGGAAAAACCAAATGAAAAGGTGCTCACTCGGGAAGATAATATGAGAAGGTGCTAACTCGCGTGGCGAATTCTCAAAACTTCAAAATCTCATATCAATTGTACTGGAAACATCAGCGCCCTCAACTCTGTAGCATCTTTTCATTTAATCTTCACGAATCAGCACCTTTTCCTTTGGTTCCCCGAGATAAAACCTTGTCATTTATGATTATATAGTGAAGGTATAATAATGCAATATATGCGCATTGTATATGCACAACCTAAATTTATTAAACATGAATGTTTTCAGCAAGGATTGAATATCACAGTCAATGCTGACAGAACTCTGTACAACTTTTGCAAGTGGCAGCAGAAACTAAATCCTAGCGAGGATTCACATCCTAATCACCACGACGTAGCGATTTTAATTACTCGAGAAATCAGAACTTGTTTCATCGCGTGTCGCGCATTATAAATTACGTGGAATATTATTTCCGTCTTGCTGCATGGGGCCCGATGTCTGAATCTTATTTGCATTCGCAGCTGGGGCCACCGACGAGACGGTCGCGCACGGTTGCTACTGGGTAATCGTGCATCTTCCAATTTAAGGCCCTTGCTTTTGTCATTCTTTTCGATATTATCAACACGCAACTACCAAGACAGGATTGGATTTTTTTCAGTTCACGTCCTTGAACTGTCTCATATTGCCGTTAAAAAATACATTTTTGAATTATTTTTTTTTATTTTGAGACGTAGATAAATTACGTAAATTACGTGACCATTTCTTACGTAAAAAATGTCCAAGATTGTGAATTACTAGAAAACAAAAGTCAAACAGTTTTGTAAAAAAATGTATGGAAAAAAATACATGTTAACTTATTGATAATTGAAACAGTATTACTTGTAATTTACCTAATAATTTATTACTAGTACCTATTATTATTAGTATTAATATTAAATTTCGTACTCATAGATTCACGAAATAATAATGAATGGATAAAGAAATAGGGGAAACCTCCCTACAGTGGATAATGATACCTACAGTGAATAATCATTGAATAAAAATATTAATGTGTGTAAAATAATTCATTTAATTTTAATAATAATTATGACACTACACGTGGTAATCAATTCAAATTAATTAATTTTTTTTTATTCGTGCTCCTAATTAATTATTATCCACTGTAGGTTGCATTATCCAATGTAGGCAGGTTACCCCTAAGATGCCGTCCACAAAGTACGTTACAAAATAAAGGGGTGCAGAGGGTAGAGACAAAAACAATAGTTGGTAACAGGGGGAGGGGGTGCTGTGTGAAAATAACGTTACGAATTTAGATAACGTTGTGTATGTTTCCTGTTGATAAGCTTTGACAAAGTTTGCCAATTTCGCGAAAGATGGCCCTGCAGCAGTAGAGTTGAAAAATAATTTAATGAGTTTGAAAGTCACTTTAAAATTTCGCACTATTTTCCCTTAGCCCTATTCTGCTGTTTCCATTTTTTTAGAGAAATTTTATTTTTTTTTCTGTCTTCAGGAAACTTCCCATTTTTCTAGATTTTCCGTCTAAATCCCAACTGATTTAACAGAACTCAATAAGAAAATCCAATTATTTCTAATTAAAAATTAATTTTCTTTGCTTAAAAAGTCTACCTTCTGAATTCTGGTTGTTTGCTTAAAAATTCTACGCACTATTTGGTTTGAAAACATTATTTTGTTGAAAATACAACAATTTTGTTAAAAAATCATCTTTTTTGGTTAAACATTCTACTAATTGATTGATATTTGAAATACTTTGAAAAAAATTAATTTTTGTTGAAGAATATTTATCTTTTTGGTTGGAAAGTTAAGTATTTTGTTAAAAAGTGTGTTTTTAAACTGAAAGTATAACTATTCAATTTTCGGTACAAAACTTATATTTTTAGTTAACAATGCAACTATTTGGTTGAAATTTCATATTTGTTGGTTAAGAATGTTTATTTTAGTTAAATATTTAAGTACTTTGTTCAAAATTTATATATTTTTTTGCTGAAGATTCAGCATAATTAGTTTTTTCTTTAGGAATTATTTTCTTTAACTAAAAATGTAACTATTTCATTTTTGGTTAAAAATTAATCACTTATAATTGAAAATCCAATTATTTGATTGAAAATTGATGTATTTTATTGAAAATTCGTAAAAAATTTTTAGTTGAGAATCTATCTTTTTGGCGGAAAATTGTTTTATCTGGCTGAAAATGTAACTGTTTAGTTGAGAATTAACTTTTTGTTAAAAATTTAACCATTTTGTAAACAATTCATATTTGAGGACTTTTTGACTCGGAAATTTAACGTTTTTGTTGTAAATTTGTCTTTTTTGGTTTAATTTAACTTTTTCTAATTTGCAATTAAAATCTTTTTGGTTGCAATATCAACTATTATATGTTTTTTTCAAAATTCATTTTTTTAGTTGAAAATCCAACTATTTGGTTGTAAGTTCATTTTTTTGTTAAAAATTAAACTATTCTGTTACAAAATTTAACTATCTGGTAAGAATTAATCTTTTTGATAAGCAATTACATTTTTTAAATTAAAAAATCATATGTTCCGACAGGAGAAATGTACAAAAAGAAACTTAGAGTGCAGGAGAAAAGTACAAAAAGAAACGCAAAAGTACAGCAGAAAAGAACATAAAGAAATGCTAAGGTGCAGAAGAAAAGTACAACAAGGAACTTGGGACTACAGGAGAAATATACAAAAAGGAATTTCGATGTGCAGGAGAAAAGAACAAAAAGAAACGCAGCAGTACATGAGAAAAGTACAAAAGTAAATACAGAAGTACAGGAGTAATTTTCAAAAAAGTACAAAAAGGAAAGTAGGAGTGGAGGAGAAAAGTATAAAAAGCAACGCAGGAGTGCACGAAAAAATAACAAAAAGGAACGCTGAAGTGCAGAAAAAATAAACAAAACGGAGCTTAGAAGTGCAGAAGAAAATTTTAAAAATGAACGCAGGTGTGCTGGATGAAAGTACAAAAACGAGCTTAGATATGACTTAAATTAAAGCTGATGTAAGCTGTATTATCACAGATTGACATAGAAAAACTTTTTGATCCGGAAGAACACTTACTTTTCTTTTTAATAATTGTCTTCAAAAGAAAATAGGAGTCGTAAAGAAATTAATTAAAAAGCAGTCTTGCCTTATTTAAAAAAAAATTTTTCAAATTTTGAAAATAAGGAAAATTAGGATACTTAGTAAAATTAGGCTTACACGCTATGTATACAGTTATGTTCAAAATTAATATAATTAAGGAAACACGCATAGCACGTATACTAAGGTGAGGTAAACAACGAAATAATTTCCATAGGAATCCTAAATATCACTCAGACCTTTCGAAACATAGAATCATACATGGTCATGGGTTTACTTGGGTCTGCGTCAAGATCCTTTATCATGAGAGAAATGAAAAAAGATAAATTATGACGATGTTATTTATAAAGAAAGATGATGACAAAGCTATCAATTTAAAAAAGGATCTCTTAAGGTATAACAAAGTTTGGGGTAGGAGTATTATTTGTATAAATGGATTCTTTGTTCTTGCTATAAAAAAGAATGTTTAGAAATTTAAATCCATTTTCACCAATTTTTAGAGAATTAGATCAAATAACTATTTGTTCCAATCTATACGGTTTTTATATAACTAATACGTGCAATTCAATAAGCAAGCTTATATTATTCATACCTGCTGTTTTTTTTTAAATAATACCTGATAAGGAAGTCTAAATTGGCTTCGAAACATGTTGGTTGTTTTGTAGTAGAAAGAAGACACAAAAAGATTAAGCAAAAAGTGAGATGTTGGTTTTGGTTGACTTTTTTCTTTTCCTTCCTCTTTTTTCTTTTGTTATTTATTTGTCTCTAATCTGCCAGAAAAAGGATAGTTTGGACATATAATTTCAATTTATAATTTTTTTATGTTGTGCTTTCGGATCATAAAATAGTTCATAAGAAAGTAGATTCCATTTCAATCTTAAATGAATTCCTAATATATTTTATTGTGAACACTTTTTCCCAAATTACTTGTCCAACTTATACATACATAAAAGCAAATGATCAACAAAGATAATAACCAACATTTCAACATCCTCTTTTTGCATTTATTAAAATTAATTTCACATACAATTTATATCTGTGTCAACTCCAGTAAAACGTATGCATCGAGGAGTTTAAAATTTGTATATCACCTTCTAAATTCAGATAAAAGCCATCAAATATATTACGGAGCATCTCTTCCTGTAAAGTGGTAGCTGCCGACATTCTCGTTTTGTTGATTTCTATTAAGCTCGCGACTACATGACACTTTTGTGCTAACGGATCT
Source organism: Amphibolips quercusostensackenii (assembly GCA_032357855.1). NCBI lineage: Eukaryota > Metazoa > Arthropoda > Insecta > Hymenoptera > Cynipidae > Amphibolips > Amphibolips quercusostensackenii. Next base: position 48,373,221 of record JAUELO010000179.1, on the reverse strand, counting down.
TCGTGACGAAGACCACCGACGTTAACGAATAACGCGTCGCGTCGTGTTGGACAGCGCGAGTGGCTCCAGCGAATTTAACGCTCGTGATATGAGATTAAGGAATCATAAGTCACGGTTTCGAGGTCATCAGCTCGCGTACACTCTTACTGAAAGAAGGCTCGTGAGCATCATGCCAGAGTATTTGTTGCACGTCTTTGGACATTGAAAATGAGAAGCTAAGTGTGCATGCGATTTTCTCTTTAATTCCATTCGCTGAAAGATTTTTAAATTATAGTCTTCATCTTCTGCTCAAAAGATGAATTCGAACTGTCTCAGGATAAAATTAATGCTAATGCCTAATGGCAAACTTGAAGTAAATATTAATGGTAATAGTACTTGTGTAAAATCAGTCAAGAGCAACTACATGCATTTTTGAAACCAAAGTTGGCCAAGTCATTTAAAAAATAATGCTCATAAAATACGTATATTAGGTAAATTTTTTTTTTATAAAGTATCCTATAGGAAATTTTAAAATGAATTTTAAAACCCAGTTTTAGACATTATAAAACTTGGTGGGACTGAATGTATGAGAAAAATATTCTTTTTTTTAATTTCTGCATATGGGAGATTGATAGTATAATGTGATTCCAACAAGTTCTAGAATTTTTGAAATAGATTTTTAAAGTTGAGGTTAGATACTTTATAAAATACGTTTCTTAATATACTTTATTATAAATATTTTTTCTAAATTACTTTGGCCAGCTTTTGTTTCAAAAATACATGTAGTTGTACTTGGGAGATCTCTTGCATTGCAGATGTTTTTGGTAGGATTATACATACATAGGAAAAAAATGATAAGCAAAGATTAAAAACAAAGCTTCAACATTTCTTTCTATTATTCTTTATTTAAATGAATTTTTCATAACACCTACGTCGGATTTTCTATTTGATTCCATTTGCTAAAAGATTTTTAAATTATACTTATCATCTTCTGCTAAAGAGATGAATTTGAACTGTCTCAGGATAAAGTAAATGCTAATGCCTAACTGCAAACCTGAAGTGAGTATTAATGATAATGGTACTTGTGTAAAACTGGTATAATCTCTATAAATTCAGTATATAAACGCCATATATCCGTATGTCTTTTATACATAATTTGAGTATATAATACTGATATACCTTTGCTAAATGAAGGAACTAAGTAATTGCAGGAACCCTTGATGTCCCAAAATGGCATCAACCTACGTCATTAGTCTCGGGCCGGGCTTGTAATTTTTATTTTCGTTCTTCCCTTTTATTTTTCAATTGGTCTCTCTCTTGAAAGTCGACCTCTTCGTTGTGGGTGCATTTGGCATCGTAACTTAAAGAGGGATGCGCATATAATGCAGCATTATGTAGAGATGGTTCCTCGTCTGTGTCTGTTAATAAAGAGGGAGATATCGCAGGTTTGAATATCATTACTCAGTACCTTCAGAATCTGTAGAAAATGTAATGGCACCAGTACTTTTCATATAAAGGGTCTCCTTGAATTAAAAAAATCCCCTAAAACACCTAAAATCGAGAATTTTAATCCAATTTTCTGCTATTTTTTACCAGATTTTAATTCATTTTTTAGAATACTAAACAGAAGTGCAAGACATTAGAAATCAAGACACTTTAAATAAGATTCTGTTTATTTATACCAATTTCAAATATTTCCTAAACGATTTGTCTGATAAGTTTGTAGATTTGAAAGACATTGTCGACAGAGCAAGAGTTAACCTGAAAAAACTTTTTTCTGTACTTATAAATCAAAAACTTCTTTAGCTTCACATGCCAAAATTGTCTAAACGCATGTGAAATAAGGAAACTTTCCACAACAATAAAGGAATACATTCTATTATATAATATTAATTTAAGTATCAATATTAAATTTAAATTAACACGCTTTAAGTTTCCAATATGTTAAGGTAAAATATTGAATTTTCTACGAAATAGATGAATTTTGAACCTTAAATTTGAATTTTCAACCCAAAAGATGATTTTTGTTAAAAAAATAATAATTTTCTACAAAAAGTGACTTTTTTATAAAGAAGATCAACTTTTAACGGAGTAGTTGAATTTGCAACCAAAAAAGACATAATCTTAATCAAAAATGTAATAGCTGAAGTTATAAACCATAAAATATTTGAATTTGAATTCACAAACAGTTGAATTCAACAAAAAGAGACGAATATTGTACAGAAAAGTCTAATTTTTAATCCGGAAATATGAATTTTCAATGAGGAAATTAATTTCTAACCAAATCAACATTTTTTTAGCAAAATAGTTCAATTTTCTACACAAAAGTTTTTTAATTTGGAACGTAAAAATATAAATTTTTAACATTCGCAAGCCAAAAGGGATGAATTTTTAACTAAAATTGTTGACCAATTAGTTTAACTTTTGACCTAGTAGTTGATATTTCAACCAGAAAATGACTTTTTAGTAAAGTAGCTCAACTTTGAACAAAGAAGCTGATTAAAACCAAGATAAGATATATTCTTAAACGTAAATGTAATGGTTGATTTTTTAAGCAAAAAAGATTTCAATTTTAATCACCAAACCGTTGAATTCAACAAAAAGGTCACTTTTTTACAAAGCAGTTTAATTTTTAACCCGAAAACAAGAATTTTTAATTAAAAAATCAATTTTAAACTAAAAAAAAACAACATTTTTTCAAAAACATAGTTAAATTTTCTACAAAACAGTTGTTTAATTTTTAATCTGCAGAAATAAAATTTCAAACTAAAAAAATGACTTTTCAACTAAGATTAGGAATCTTCAATCAAAAAAATGAATTTTTTAACAAAGTTGCTTAACTTTTAACCAAGCAGTTGATTTTTAACCAAAAAATGGATTCTAAACAAAAAATGTAATAGTTGATAGACTAACCAATAAATATTTTAATTTTAAATTAAAAACTGATGAAATCATTCAAGAAAAATAAATTTTTAATAAAATAGTTGAATTTGTTAACCAAAACAGTTATTTTCGAACAAACAGTTGCATTAATAACAAACAAACAAAATCACGAATTTTTTATAAGACAGTTAAATCGTCAACTAAAAATGATGAATTATAAAAAAAATTAATTTTGAACCAAATAGCTGAATTTTTTACCAAATTGTTAAATTTCCAAGTCAAAAAGACCAATCTTCTCAGAATTCACCTCTTCAGTTAATGATTTGCCTTTTTGGGTTGAACATTCATCTATTTTGGTTGAGCTGTTTTGGTTGAGTATTCAACTGTTTTTAATTTAAAAGTAAAATTTTGTTGGTTGAAATTTTATCCCTATTCAATAGAAATGCATTTCTTCAACATAAGAATAATTTTTCAAGATGAAAATTTATTTATTCCATTTTTTTGTGAGAAATTTATCTTTGCTTATAGAAATTTAATGTTGTTGAGAGAAAATTTATCTCTATGGTTGAGAATTTAACTGATTTTTTAAATTTTTTATTGTTATTTTTTTTATACTTAAAAGTCTAATATTCTATTTT
>JAUELO010000179.1:48279690-48298659 GCA_032357855.1 Amphibolips quercusostensackenii | reverse complement strand
AAAGTAAAGTCAAGCGTCCATGATGTTTATGGTTTTCTTACATGAAAATCGATATTTCATTCATTTTCTCAGAAACTATTACTATCAGAAAAAAATATTTAAAACAGAAAATATGTACTTCAATGGGAGCTACAACTTTTGTATAAAACATTTTGCGAAATTTTGCATATCGGCTCAAATAAACGCAACTATGACTCTTATGGTTTTGTCACGGTTTCACCATGAAGATGTCCTAGTCGACAATTTTCACTATCAAATTCGTTATCATCGCATCAAATTACATGAATATGCAAAGTTTAAATAAAATCGGAGAATTCAGCTACTCGGAACTGCACACAAAATTTTTACGAGTTTCATTTCTTCATCAAATATTCATAAGACCTTTGTAAATAGGAAAAAAAATTGGTCGGGTACTTAACAACTTTGCAGTGACACAAATACACTGGGGAAAAAATCGCCATGAATATGTAAGTGCTATTTTATTTAAAACACGCGTCATTTTCTTAAAAATTCTCGAAAATTCTACCGCATATTGTAGTGAGAAAATTGGATCCATAAGATGTTTCAACATTTTTTATAAATATTGTTATATGGGTGACTGACAAAGTTTGTCCTACAGGTTTTTTGTCTTGTGACGCTGCAATACTATTACAGGTTGAAACTCGAAAATAATTATTCGAAACATTTATAATGCGCCATTAAATGATTAATTGGATATTTTCGAAGATTTAATCATATTTTCAAATCGATTTATCAACATTAGCTTCAAAGAACTGTTAATAATGACCATTAATGATTTTGGCATGATGTATTTTTTATAAAATGTCCGGTAATACTCCATATTAGGTCATCATACTATACAATTAGATGATGTTCTAAAACGCTAAAGCAAAAATAAAATAAATCATGAAAATAGTTATTTTTCACATATTTTAGAATATATTTATGTATTTCAATATATTTTTTTAAGATTTGTTAGCTTTTGTTGTTTTATCATAGTCGCATGATCTGTCATGCGATATTTAGCTATGTTTAAAATTGAAATCTATCACTAATTGATGCCTTGTTCTCTTAGTTTTAAATTTTTATACTCTACTGGGTTACCGTTAATTAAAAAAAAATATCGTACTTTTTACGCGGGAGGAAATAATAAGGAGAGCGGAAGTAGAGGAAGTAGAGAAAGTGATGTGACGGGTAGTAGGAATGAGGAAATATGTAGGTGATGTAAAGGATAGTAGGAAGGTAAGGTGAATGAAGTAAGTGAAGTAAGGGGAAGGGCGGGGTAGTAGAGAAGTTTGGGTGAGTAGGGGAGGGGAAGTAAGGAAATAAAAAGTAGGAGAAGTGATGCGAGGGGTAGTAGGAAAGAGGAATTATGTGTGCAATAAAAGGGGTAGTAGGGAGGTAAGGTGATAGAAGTAGGTGAAGTGAGGAGAAGAGGAGGAGTGGGTCAGTACGGAATATGAAGAGCAGGAGTGTAGGTGAAGGAGAGATAGTAGGAAAGCAGAGAAGAGTAAACGAGGGTACTTAAGGTAGAGGAAGTGAGTAAGGGGTAGTATGAGAAGCTAGGGTGGAAGAAGGAAAAATAGGGAAGTAAGGTGTCGGATATTAGGGGAAGTAAGGAAAAGTAAAAAGATGAGAAATATAGGAGAGGGGGGAAAGAAGGCGATAAGAAGGGGAGAAAAGCAGGGCAAGTATAGGGGGGGGGGGATTTATACGATTAATTTAACGTATCAATAGTCTACAAAGCCCTTTCTAATTTTTTGTGCAGGTGTTGTCGTAAAGTACAAATTACTAAAATGTGAATCGCCTCTTATTTTCCATAAATCTTATCAGAGAAAACAGCGGTTTGAAATTAATGTTTATATTGCATGCCCTAATTCAGGTGCCCGTTTTCCTGTGTCAATTTCACTTTTTTGAGAATCTAATAAAATAGGTGGACGGGGTGCCGAAAATATTCTAAACTCTTGGTTTTAGGATTTCGTAGTCTCAGATAGAAGTCTTTATAGTTTCGGTCGGGTGCTTGTCCGTCCATTTTACTTTTTTACCTTAGAGGGGGAGTAGGGAAAGATATTGTCGGGGAGTGAAGAGATGGGAAGTAGGGGATGTGATGAGGCGTAGGAGTGGAAGTTGAGGTTAGTAGAGGAGGGGAAGTAGGAAAAGTTACAAGAGGGGTAGTAGAGAAATAGGGGGCAAGTGAGAGGAGGGAAATAATAGAAGGGAAGGTTAAAAAGAAGGTATAGGAGGGTGAGACTTAGACCACTTAATTATTGTTTTAATCAATTTACTTTTTTTGGAACCTCATAAAATGTCGGGATGGGGAAAAAGAGAATTATTACAAAAAGTCGATCATTTAAATGAAAGTAATTAATTAATTAATTATTTGACGCAAAAAATTTGAAACTTTTGATTTTTAAGGTTCTATAGACTTGGATATAATCCTTTATAGTTTCAGTCGGGTGTTTGTATGTCCATTGTACATTTTTCGGTAAGAGGGAGTGAGGAGAGGGGACCTGGGAAAAGTAGTGAAGGAAATAAGAAGTAGGGAAGTAAGAGGCGGGGACGTAAGGAAAGTAAGGTGATAAGAAATAGGGAAAGGAATGATAAGTAGGGGTCGACCATTAGGGAAGTGAAGGTGTGTATGGGAGGAGAAGTAGGGAAAGTAAGCAGAGGTATACTAGGTAGAGGAAGTAAATTGGAGTAAGGGGAAGAGGAAAAACTAAAAAGAGAAAAATTATGGGAGAAAAGGCGAATTAGGTGATTCAGGTGTCTGTTTCCGTATGATTTTTCCCTTTTTTTGAAAGCCTGATAAAATGGGGCGGAAGGCGCAAAAATTGGAAACTCTTGGTTTTTAGGGTTTCGTAGCCCCAGATCGGAAGCTTTCTTCATAGATTCGGTCAAGTGTTTGCCTGTTCGTCGTCTTTTTTCCCTTGCAGGGGAAGTAGGGAAGGTCAGGAGAGGAGAAGTTTGGAAGGAGAGAGCAGGGTAAGTAGGGAAGTAAAGGTGACTAGTGGTGGAGAAGCAGGGTAAGGGAAGTGATGGGAGGAGGAGTAGGAGAAGTGAGGGTTGAGGGGTGAGGAAGTAATGGAATTGACGAAGGGGTAGTAGGAGAAAGTGAAGGAAGTTGAGAAGTAAGGGAAGTGGTATTAGGAGAAGAGAGGAGAAGTTGGCATAAGGAGGGGGAGTAGGAGAGGAAAATTGTGGAAGAGGGAGACTTTACAGACTTCATTAACGTCTTGATAGGCTACGATACCCTGCCTTATAGTCGCGCGGTGCCTACTGGGACTTATTTTTTGGAAAGGTGATTTCTAAAAATGCAAATTACAAGTATGTCAACTGCCGATCATGTTCGTGAAATCTTGCCAGTGAAAACAGTAGTACAGTATTAATGTCACTATTCATATTGCATGCCCTAATTCAGGTGTCTGTTCCCGTCTCAATTTCTCATAATCTGTTCATCTCAGCGTAATGAAACTAATCGTTTCGTCGAGTATACGATGCACGAACATGCGTGTCGTAATTTAATTTCACGCTCTCGTGCCACCGGTTTGGAATGTTATCGAGTCCCCATCTCGAATCAGTATCGCACGCATGTTATATTTATATGACACTTTCGAACTTACGCCGATTAGTTCAGGTAAAAGCTCGTAATGGCATTCACGCCCTTCGATAATTCTACATTTATTCCTCACATTTCATGTGGTCAAACTCGTTATGAATGCGAAAAGGTACATATTTTCGTAAAATAATTTTTATTTGGTTTTTCAAAAATGAATTATTCGAATTTTGTACTCAAACGAAATTCCTAAAACATTTTGTTTTCGTTGCGGTATATGGACTTTGCACAAAGAAAATCTATGCAAATAATTTAATTATTCAATTTCACATCTATAAAATTATTGCCTTTAACATAAAGTTATTCATCTTATATGCAAAAGCTTTTTCGTTGATTTTCGAATTACTATTTGTGCACTTTAGATGAAAATGATTGAATTTCTTAAATCTTGATGCACAATTTAAAATTAATTTTTTTAGGCACTTAGTTTCAAGATGTAATTTTAAATTTTTCAGGTCTTGAAACTTTCTTTTTTTTGCTTCAAAAGTTTAAATTCGGAAAAAATTTGGTAAGAAATATCTCAATTTTTGGAGGTTTTCGGTTTCAAATTTCACAATGATGTAGTCTCATTTTCAAGTATTCAAAATGTGAAGACAATTTTGACTATTAAAAAATTCAAAATTAAAAAGTTTTCCTATTTAAAGCCTGGATAGTTAGGTTTGAATTTAATAATTTGATATTTAATTATTTCAAATTATTTGGTTTTTATTTTAAAAGTACAAAATTTCCTGATTTTTAATATTCTACAAAATCGTGGAATATTAAATTGAAATATTAGATAGTTGCATAGTTTGAAGTTTAGATGTTTGTGATTTAACAATGTTGAATTAAAGGCATATAGAATGAATTGGAAACTATGAAAAATTTAAGAAAATAATTGCTCGATTTCGGGTGACGACAAATTTGCACTTAGCAGCTTTGCGCGTGCCTAACTGTGCACGTCGATGGTCGGACGAAAAACTGTGCACGTCTATCTGTACACATCTAAGATCACAGGAGTCCATCTGTGGATGTCGAAATTTCGACGTGCACAGTTGTCACTTGAACAACTTTGCACGTGCACAGATGTTACTTGTTCAACTGTGCACGTCAAAATTTACACGTGCACAGTTGTCATTTGGACAACTGTGCACATGCACAGATGTTACTTGGACAACTGTGCATATTAAAATTTCGACATGCACAGTTGGACTCCTGTGCACGTGCAAAGGTGTCACTTGCCTAATTGTGCACGTGCAAATTTGTCACTTGGACATCTGTGCATGTGCACAGATGTCACTTTCTCAACTGTGTTAAACTTCTGAATCCGTCGAACTTAGTGCTTTAAAAATAGTTGACTTATTTTTGACATATGCTTAAGTAAGGCAACTTTTTTTTACGCGGGACATAATATCTCATTTTTGCACTTACGGAGTTTTTTTCAAACCGGATAACAGTGTCTTATAGAAGTTGAATTCAAAAAGTATTCAGCAAATAATTTTCTATTCCAACAAATTTGGGAGATGTGCACAAGAAAATTGGGAAAAAATGTGTACCACCCAAATAAATAAACCTTGAAATTCCACTAACTAATGGAAAAGACAAATGTGTAACCCGTCATTATACATCATCACATAAACTAGAGTAAGACTGTGATAAAAATTATTGAATCTTTTTTTCTAAATTTACTGTTTGTTACATTATAAAAAAATGCATTAAATAAATTAACGATTTTGCGAAATTAAAGACAGGTGAGTAACTTGAAAAAAAATACGTACTGAGTGGGCGCGGTAGATACTCGTCGTTAGGACGTCCTAAAAACATCGGATGTCTCCATGCCCACTGGGAAACACAAAGAAGCTTACTAATCTAAAATTAATAAAAAGTGAATTTAAACAGAGATATTTGTATATCTATAATAATTTAAAAGAAATATTTTTATAAGAATAGTCTTTAAAATATTTTGAAATTAACTTTAAAAAAGTTATTACGTTCCATTCCATGAGCGCATAATAATTTTAAATGTTAAAAATGTATTATATGTAGATATAAAGAACCACCCTCGTATACATCCTTACGTAATGACATAAACGTGCACAGTTGGGCAAGTAACATGTGCACGTGCGCATATATATTTAAGTGACAACTGTGCACGTGCACAGTTTTCCGAGTGACAACCTTGCACGTCCAAGTCGTTAGGAGCCCATCTGTGCACGTCAAAATTTCGACATGCACAGTTGCCCAAGTACCATCTGTGCACGTGCATAGTTGTCCATGTGACAACTGTGCACGTCTAAATTTTAAAATGCACAGTTGTCCAAGTACCATATGTACATGTGCACAGTTGTCACGTGCACATTTGCCCCTCTGGACAACGACGTGCAGAGTTGTCCGTCTGGCCATCAAAGTGCACAGTTGAACCCGTGCAAAGTTGCTTCGTGTAAAGTTGTGCCCATTTCCTCAATTTCAAGCCTTGAATATGTAAAGATTTTAGAATAAGGTATCAAAAATCAAATTATTTTCTATTTTTAAATGTTTTAAAATAATATAAATTTTAAACTTAACTAAAAAAAATTCGAATTGACAGGCTTGAAATTGCGCAATTTCAAACATTGGAATTATATATAACAATCTTGTTTTGCATCCTTTTTTCCTATATCTTCAAATTGTTGTATTTAATTAGCAAATTAAAAAAATAAATAATAATTTTATATGAAGGGTCAATGATTTGAGATTTAACAAATAATTATTAATTTAATTTAAGGCTAATTCTTAATTTTTATGATTAAAAATTAGAAATTCAAAAACGATGTTAGTTAAAATTTAAATAAATACAAATTAAACTATCTGAAAATGATACCACAGTATTAAAATAATTTATTTCATTTTGAATGGTTACAATTTTAGGCAAATTCATTTTTTATTCATAGAAAAATTTTTTAAATTAATTTTAATGGTAAACTATATTTTTTTATTATTTAACCATTTGCAATTTTAGAATATTAGAACTTTTGACCTTGAAGTTGTTAAATTTTAAACACTAATAATTATAAAGAACATAATTTTACTTCCTTTAAGTGTTAAATGATCTAACATAGGAAATTTTACTCTGAAAGTATTTGATTTTTATAGTTTTAAATTGCTCAATGTTTGTCTTTTTTATCTAAAACATTAAATTTTAAGATTCTTCAATTTAAAATCAAGTGCTTAATTTTGTACGTCTTGAATTAGAAATGATACAATTTGAACTTCTTTCTGATGATGAAATTTCCCAACTTTTTAAACTTTGGCCCGAAATTTTTAAATTTTAAGAGCTTATGATTGAAAATTTTTTTATTAATAAAAACTCTCAATTTAAAATTATTGAATTTCAAAAGCTTTCATTCAGAGATGATACAAGTTCAATTTCTTTTCATTACATTCGAAATATTATCCTTCTTTCAAAATTTTATCCAATTTAAAGTTCTTTGATTTGTAACGTTTTTAATTCAAAATCGTTTAATATACATCTTTTGTAAAAATTTGCAACGCTTTGAATGCAGAATTTGTACAATAATAGATCTATTCCTAGTTTAAGAAATTTTATTTTTCAAAAAAAAAAGTAATTTCTCTTGTGAAAATTTTTCTCTTAGAGATTTTATCTGGATTTAAAAATTATTTAGGTAGTAGAATTTAATATTAAACAGCGTGAGAGTGAATGATAAAAGAAAGACCATTTTAGAAAATGAGATTTTTGAAAACAAGAAAATTTCTGAACTGCATCATTTTTTTTAAATTCAGGGTAACCAAGGAGAGAGTATGAATATATAAAACTCAGAGATCAAGAAGTGTATTTGTGCTGGATGTGAACTTTAAACTTTGCTAAATATCGCGAAGCAAAATATGCGACTATGATAGAACAAATAAATTTTTGAACTATTAAAAATTCATGCATAACAGAAAAAAATATGAGAAAATGACTATTTTTTTCTTATTCGATTTCGTCATCAGCATTTTAAAATATCCTTTCATTTTATAATATACTAAATTACCACAGAGCGTTACCGAATATTTTATAAAAAATATTTCGCAAAATAGTGGTAATTATTCACTCTTATTTAGAATTAATGTTGATAAGTCGATGTTTAAATTTAATAAAATCTTTGTATGTATAAAATTAACAATTTTAGTTCGCATTATGAATAGCTTGAATAACTATTTTCAAGTTTTATGCTAAAATAGCAATGTAGCGTGATCAGACACAAAAATTGCGAGATAGTCTTTAAAGTTTAAAAAAGAATATTTAAAAACATAAAATTAAAGAAAGTCAATTTGTGTTACAGAATTGCATAAAAGAATTAAGGATAAGTATGTTTTGAAAAATCAGTTTTTTTTAAAACAATTTCAAAAATTTTATCCGTGTGACCACATTGCACTACAATATTTCCAATGAGATAAGAATGTTTCCAAAAAACAGTGTACATTTTTCCGCCTTTTTTGCAATACGTCGAATCAAAATGATTTAAAGTCAATTATGACCTCCTAAGTGATTTTTAAAATCCTCATCTCTAAAATATTGAACTTTACTTTTTATGTTAATCTCTTTCAAGTAAATATAAGTAGTGCTCACTAAAAATTTTTCAAACAAAAATTTTTTCTGTAAAGAAAAAGTAAAAAATGACTGGGACTTTAAGCCGTCAACTGTTTCTCAAACACCCGTAAATTGAAATAAATACTTTGTCGATACCGCCATATTTTTGCATACACTTCTTCACATACTTTTTGAAAGTATATTATATATCTTTGGCACGCACAAGGTACAAATTTACTTTTTAACACTTATTATTTAAATTATGATCCAAAGGTGAGTATAACTATTCAGAAAAGGAGGCGCGTCTGGATACTCATCTTGAAGAAATTAGCACTTGACCTCGGGTTGAAATGAACGGCGCAAAGAGGCCAACCAAATTGCTTTTAAAATTGAGAGTGCTACCCGATCGAATTTACGTATGCTTTTTCAAGACGTAGCGCAAACATTTGTTTTTTTTTTCTTGCATAATATTCCATGAGCGTTCAAATATTTGTGACCTTCCGGACTTGCCTTGATGGCGCCAATGAATATGCACCTTTCAAGTAGAATAAAGGTTTCCCTAATCAAACACAAATGATTTAGAAATACCACATACACACACACACATATATATATATATATATATATACAAATATAAGGTAAACGGTTGCTACAAATAAGTGCTATAAATTTTTCCATAGAATATTTTATACTATTAATTACTTTTTGCATAAAGTAGTATAATTCAATACCTAGTTGGATGAAAAAAGATTTCTATTATTTTTAGGAACAAATTATGCTAGAGGGAAACAACTTTTTGAAACCCGGCATTAGTTAAAGTGAATAAATAATACAAAATATATATTTCGGCAAGTCAACAATACATATTTAGACTAAAATTTGAATTAACAGACATGTCACTTAGAATATCCTACGCTATCAAATTCTGAACGGGGTTCATTTTTCCGAATTGTTTGTCAGGATCCTCAGAATTACTTGTTTCGTTGACTTTATTTTTATTGGCTATGAAACATTATTTTTTATATTGAATTTCAAATTAAAATCACGAGTGACGCATTTAGTTTTAGCAACTCTATCTCCCCGTTTCGCGGTACTATACAAATCTTAACTTTTGACTGATTCTTCTACCAAAATATTTATTTAAGCTTTTAACAAAATACATAGATTTTTCACCAAGTAGTGGCATTTTCAAACAAAATAGATAGATTATCAACGAAAAATATAATATTCGCTATTATTTAAGCAAAAAAGATTTTAATTTTCAATGAATCTCAGTTTAGTTCAACAAAAAAAGACATATTTTCAACAAAATAGCTGAATCCTTAATCAAAAGAAATTAATTTTCTACCCACAACTGACCCATAAACCTTTCTTAATAGGAAATATATAAAAAACGCAAAGTAACTTCAAAGTAACGAAGATTAAAGTTTCAAGTTACTGCGAAAATCGTAACTTACTTAAGTTAGAAGTTAATTTTTGAAACAGTAACAAAGTTACACAGAAAGTTACAATTAACGTAACTTTTCAGTAACCTAATATATGTAACACGTTACTAGCTAACTCTGGTGGATTACTTCAGATTATATCGGATTATGCTGGATTACTTCTATATACAGAATTACTTTGAATTACCTAAAATTACTCCAAATTGCATAGGATTACCCTGTATTACATAAAATTATGGTTGATTGCTCCTCCTAAACTGTAGACTCACACTAATTTTCAAGCAAAAAGGATAACTTTTTAACAAAAGAGTTTAACCCTTACAAAAAGTAATATTGGTAAGTATAGGATCCAGTAATTTTTTCGCGAAAAATTATTGGATTTCCAATACTTATTCGCGAAGAAAGTATTAGATCCAATACTTAGCAATTCTTTTTTTTCATAAGGGAATTGTCAACAAAATATATAAATTTTCAACCAACTAGTTGATTTTTCAACCAAAAACATGAGTTATCAACCGAAAAGATTAATTTTCTACTGAAAAAGACAAATTTTTAAAAATACATACATTTAACAAAGTAGTTAAATTTTCAACTAAAAACAAATTTTCAACCAAATATTTAAATGTTTGACTACAAAAGTTAAATTTTTGACTAAAAATTAAATAGTAAAATTTTAGGTTCAAAAATTTATTTTTTACCAAGAAAGAACGAATTTCCAACAAATAGTTAAATTTTTAAGTAAATAGATGAATTTTCAACTAAAATGATGTATCTTTAACTGAAATAGTTAACTTTTCAGGCAGAAAATAAATTAAAAACAATAAACAAAGACTTTTCAACAAAATAGTTAAATTTACAACCAAAGAGGCGAAGTTTTAACTAAAATGGTGGATATAAAACCCAAAAAATTACTATTTAACAAAATTGTTGAATTTTCTACCGAGAAATTAATTTTTCACAAAAAAAGAAGAATTCTTAGTAAAAATTTAATACTTCATATCTCAGCCAAAAATTGTTTAAATTTTGAATCAAAACCAGTTTAATTCAACAAAAAAAAGACGAGTTTTCAACAAAACTGTTGACTTTTCAACTAAAAAGGAAACTTTTTAATAAAATTGCTTAATTTTCAAAAAGTAGGTTTAATTCTATGCAAACACTTAAATTTTCAATTAAAATAATGGATTTCTAACCAAAGAATAGATTTTTTAGAAAATAGTTTAATTTTCAACTAATTCATTGAATTTAAAAAGAAAATGAATTTTCAATCAAGAAGATTTATTTTCTGCAAAAAAGGCGAATTTTTAAGAAGATACATTAATTTTTAATCAATAATTTGGAATTTGAACTTAAAAAAAATTCAACAAAGTAGTTTAATGTTCAACTAAATTCGATAAATTTTTAACAAAAAAGTGGAATAATTACCTTTTTGGTTTGAAAATTAAGTTGTTTGAAAAAAATTGAATTTTCAACCAAATACTTAAATTTTTAACCAAGGGGATGAATTTTAAACTAAAATTATGCATCTTTAACCGAAAAATTAATTTTTAACAAAATTCATGAATTTTCAACCAAATAGCTGAATTTTTAACTAAAAAGGATAAGTTTTTAACAAAAAATGGAATAAATCAGCTAAAAAAGTTAAATTTACAATCAAAAATAAAACAGTTAAAATTGCAGTAGGAAAAAAAAATTTCACAAATTAGTTAAATTATTCATAAAAAAGTTTAATTTCTAAAGGAAGCTATACCTTTTTGATCAAGAAGATTAATTTTATACTAAAAAGACGAACTTCATCAAAATACATGAATTTTAAACCAATTAGTTGAATCGATATTGTCACTGATTTAACTACCAAAGCCAGTACAACCAAGTACTTTGTTCTTGAGCTTAATAATTCGACAAATTTCAAATTTTAAAACTTATATTGATCATTATTCAGATCACTTTTTGATTCTGAGACTTATAAAACACTTATAACACACATAGAACAGTTTCAGCTTAAGTGTTTTTAAATTTTAATTTACCTAGTTTAAAATTATATAATAAATAATTGTTACACATTTGTATTTAAAAAAAAACACGATTTATAAAATCACTAAATAATTGACTGAATTCTTACTATATCAAAAAATTATTCAAATGAAATTTGTTTATTTCTGAATGGTTTTAAGTCCAGATTATAAAAATTTTAATTTTACTAATAAAATTGAAACTTTTGTAGAAAGTTGGTGGATAAAGAGGTAAAAATTTTACACTGAATGATTTTTAAAAATTTCAACTTCTTTAAAAATTTATTAATTAGAATAATTTGTTTACTGACTTTTGTTCATCAGCAGACATTTCTTGTGCTGCTTTGAGCCATAATTTTCTCGAAATGATATTATTATTTTTCTGGGCCCACAAAAAACCTTTTTGTCCCTGCTCTTTTTAAAGTATGTATACAAATCTTGTCTCTATTAAAAAGTTATCACGATTCCAACGCTTAAGGTTTCAAATCGTTTAATTTTACATGCTATAAAGTTAAAATTTTTAATTTTTCAGATTTTATTTCTTCTCCTACAATTCGTTTTTGAAAATCTATACAGACAAGAATGAATGGAGGTCGCAAAAATCTAAGTTTCTTTTTTAATTACAATTCTTGAAAATGTCACAATTTCTCTTAATTAATCGCACACCCTTGAAGCAACAGCGAATGTTGTCTTGAATAAGAAAACATTCCACTATAGCATATTTATATGCCTGCTTTTATTGTCGAATAGAGTTTCAGGAGAAGGTCAGACATCGTTCTCCTCTTTTTATTGAAATAAGCTACAAAAGCTACAAATTTCTCAGCAGCACTATTTTGTTTGTAGCTTGTATAAACAAATGAATGCTTTACATCCGTGTCAGTAAATAAGTCCATCTTTGAGCTAGACTGTACCTATTTGGTATTACACTATCAGTTTAAAAGAATTAGAATCTGGTAAATTCAACTTTACATTTCATGATCTATAATCATAAGTACATCGACACGTTCCTTGGATTATTTCTCGCAAATGTTCGCACAACTGGTTACAAATTATGGGTAACAGATCGATGGGAAAGGCGCCTACTGCACACTAATCAAGACATTTGCGCAAGTTCTACTACTACCAGTGAGCTGGATATACGCGTGCAGAGCGATTCATTAGAAAATTAATAGAAACATTTATAAAAATACGCAGAATGCAAAAGGGCGTTCTTGATGCAAATATCAGCTCACAAATAATGTTTTGCTATATCACGTTAATAATTATCAATCGAGAAAAATGTAAAATATTTAAAAAAATGGAAAATGCATAAGTAATTAAAATAGTAGTATGTATTTCATTACAGAAAAATAATTCTTTAAATAAAAAGACATCTTTTTTGTAGATTTTATGTTCCAAAGGTCATGATTTTTCTGAATATACACATATTGTGAAGGACAGTTGAGTGGCTAGTTTTTTAGCCTCGAAAATTCACTTCCTATATTATGTAATTGACAACTAGCATGTACTATTTATTTAAACTTATGGTAATAGAATTGACTTTGGTCAATACTTACATTCAATCTTGCAGAGCCTCTGACCTTGACCTAGATGCCGATGTCTTCTCGAATTTCAGGAAGTACAATCCAAACTTTCCTTTCTACATATCCCATGGAGTTTTTGTCGTAATCTGTAAATCAGCCAATCTGATTCAGCAACAAGGTACAGGGAAAGTCGTTCTGTGATTTTTAAATTGTTTTTATTTTGATTTTATTTTTGGAAGCTGACTTCTACTTCATTCATTCAGTGGCTCATTCAGCTTGGGCGGTGAGCGATTCTGAGGAAAGTCTGAGAATCGCTATGACGCAAAAGACTGAGGATGCCGAACGTAACTCTTTGCCAAACAATAGTTTTTGTTGCACAATTGCTAAAAAGCAGGCTGAGATATTTTTAAACTTATCTCGTTTTTATATCAGTGACATTTTAAGATAAATTAGCCTAATTAGTACGTTTTGTAAAATGTATTCAATGCATTGTAAAGGTTGAAAAATAAAAGAAAGTTAAGCTAGTTAAAAGATACTATATAAGGAAGTAGTTTATTTTTGACGAAAGTGGATATGTTCTACAAAAGAGTAATTAGTCGCCCTTGACGAGGTGGAAAGTACTCAGTGGTTTTTCCTTAGGCGTGTCTAAGTACTTCGAAAGGATGAAGACGTTGATTAATGTTGCTTTCGTCCCACGACTTGGGTCATTTCTCCGCCATTAGTCTTGGTCCTCATCTCCATTATAATGTCACAATCTCGACTCTATTCAAGAGCACTGTCGACAAAAAGCTTCGTTTATCTCTTGCACTCATCCCTTCGTTCTCTTTCTGCGATCTCGACAACTCAGAAAAGTTGAAATTCTCAGAAGCAGGTGCTTCTTAAACTCTACTTATTCAGGAAATCATCTCAATCTGCCAAATTCATTCCACAATCTACACACACAAATGAGTATTAAATCAAGTAAAAATCTTTGTAAAATTTGTCCTAGTTTGTTCTGAATCTTTTGAATTTGCCACTGCTCATTTTTTTTTAAGTTGTTGAAAACGAACATGGGATATTGAAAATAGCCTTAGAACAAATAAGTTTATTTGAGGATGCACGGTTTCGTTGAATGGACTTTAACCCGGAAGTGCAAACATTAAAAATTTTTTCTTGATTTTGTATCTTTAGCATTGTCCAAGCAACAAGATGTTTTCCGTGATATTTCCATTGCAGAAACCTGTTACTGGTACAAAGTAAAGGAAATGAATACTTTTTGAGCGAAAGGACCTCACATCTATCATCGGAAAAGAATTACTGTCAAAAGGCTAAGAATCATAACCGACGCATAGTTAGCAACGTCCCACAAAACGCCTACGGGATGTCATAAGCTTGGACGAAAGTGGGCTTCATCTAATCGTACAATTTATGACAGTACTCGCGTTAAAACGATCTTGCATACACTATGTTGAGGATTACAAGGTGTTATGCGATTATTGAAGGAAATTCCGCGTGGCAGGTCGAGTTCTCATCTCCACAAAGCCCAAAATACTGCTAAGTACTACATGTAAAGAAATGCAAACGATCATCTTATTGATGCAAAGATTAAACTAAAAATAAATAAATGAAATATACTCTTGAATTGAGAGCATTATAATTTTTTAAATTTCAAAAATAGTCATAAGGAAGTTATGTGTGTTGGCAGCAAACCAGTTATCTCAAACGTTTCGTTAAGCATAAATTATACTAGTCTTCTCTTTCAGTAAAATTACCCTGTTTAAACACTGGTAATTGTTACGCAAATAACTTTACAACCAGCAATCAGTTGCCCTTTCGGCGAGCGCTTACTTAAAAGATCAATGTGTTTAGAAAAGATAGACAAGTCATCATTTCTAACATTCGGTTCCTCATACAGGAGATCTATTACAAAGTAAAATTTTTTTATTATTTCATATATACCATTGTAGTATAAAATAAAAAATATGATTAAAGTCTGTAATTATTGATGTAAATCGAAAGGTTGTAACGCGTCCCCTATCAATGAATTAGGTTTCAAAGTTAATCTAAAGGAATTCTTTGAGCGACACTTCATTGATCTATTCACTTAAATCTCAGACGTCCCAAATTTATGATATCGATATATGAATACTTTATGCAGTCATATTGTTCTTTAAGTTTTGTTTTTTCAGACGTGGGTTAAAATTTTTTTTTTATTCCCAAAATTTCTAATCTGAATACTCTTGAATCTTGTGTGGAAATTCATAATAAATTAATCATAATAATTTCTTATTTATCTAGTTTATCGTCAAGCTTTTCTCAATTAGTGAGTTTCCTATTATCGGCTTCCCCAATCAAGCTAAATGTTCTTATCGCAAATTTCACCTCTTATATGCTGATTATATTATACGATTATAATCAAACATATAAGTATTTTGCATTTCTCATTGCATAGTATTTCCACCTTTTGTTCAGATTCAGCCAAAGGAGTTTCTTCCGTTTAATTTTACTTTCGCATCTCGTTCAAATGAAAAAAAAACAACCAGGAACTATATTACGTATTAAGTCCGGGGTATTGATAACAAAAAGGTCAACTTAGATTAATAAGTATAGCGATTAAGAGTGTCATTTGTTTGTAATTTTTGTGGCTACGCTTAGACATCTCTTCCGCGTGTGGAGAGGAAACTTGTAATGAGGAAGAGTTAAGTTGGAAAGGGAAAAGAACACAATGTATGTTATATTGAAGTCGGAAAGAGGTAACAGACTTTCTTACACCTTCTTAGATTCTTGAAATCTTGTTTTATGCCACATTTTACTAGAAATTGCTTTAAATGTTATTTCTAGAATGGTTAAAATGTTGAATTGCCTTAATTCAATTTTTAGGAATAATTATGAGAAACTCAGATACCTTTGCATATTTTATAGAATATTCTTTAATGCTTTAGTACTAACAAGAAATTGTAAGGCTAATGTTATAAATATTTTAAAAATTGCATCGTAAAATTTTTAATTTAATTTTCAATGAAAATGTTTTGATTTTCGTAAGAAAGTAGCGCTTTTAGAGTTTCATGTTCTCATAAGTGTATTTCTATTTTCGTCTGTCGCGGAATGTCGAGTAGAAGATGTGTTACGAGATATTTGCGTTGCGACCACATAAACGTCTATAAACAAGGTCGGTAACCTATTGCAGACTGCAGAAGATGAGATCGTGACCAACCAGCATATAAACCAATCTATTAAGTAATCAAGCTAGGGTCATGCCTCTAATGACAGACTTTCCTTAGATTATCAGGATAGAGGACAAAGTAATATTTTCTTACAATATAAGGTAAAAAAATTAAAGAGGTATTTCATCATTATCTTTCAGACAAAAACAATACCGGTAAGAAGATATCTAATTTGAAAATTACTACAGGATTTGCTTCAACAAAATCTAAATATTCAGAAAAAATATAATCTTCAAAGAGATGAAAATCTTCAAGATTATGTAGTATAATATAATTTTCAATCTTTTGTAACTAGTTTTAGTTTCAGAACCGATGGTCATCTAGATCATTCTTGTCTCGAAGATTCTCTGCAGGTTTCGAAGCATGAAGATAATATGTTCGTGCTGAAGTTGATTCCGCAATTTATGTAAATTATATTGTATCGATGGATTACGGAGATTAGAGCAGCGAAATGTAGATTACTGTAATAATGACCTTGTAAAAATGCGAAAAAAATTTCTAGCGTTTAGAACTTCTCTTAGCCCTGCACTTAGTCATCAACTGATTTTCTTTGATCTTATCGCTATCCATACCGACACCTTGAACCTATTGAAAATTTAGATTGGAAAAGGAAATTGAATTAGGCTCAGACGAAACATAACTTATAGTGGCAGTAATTCAGTAGACGAATAATTTTAAAAAGTAGGTGTTAGCAACTTTTGATTTATAAATCGTTGATAAATAAATATATAAAATGTGTATTCCAAGTGCATATTGTAATAAAATATTATGTACAATATTTTCATTAAAATAATGCGTAGTACAATATTTAAGAAATATAACTTCCCCATTACTGGCCCGTCTTTGGCCAAGTCCTGCAGAATTTTTTATTTCTTTCATGCATAATAGCAGTAGTTACGTACCCCTCGCATTTTTTCCAAATTTCTCAAACTACATGCCCCTCTCAACACAACGAAGTCCCTTCTCCTAACCTTGCCTCTCTCTCTCTTTCTCTCTCTCTCTCATTAGTTCATCCTCCTAGTCATCCCCTTCCCCTTTAATTTTGTCCAACCTCTTACCAACCCACTTCCACTCCTTATTATCCCTTCATTCTAACTTCTCCCAGCCCTAAAATTTTTCTCTCGTTCCTTTATACTTTTCCTTACCGCTCTTCCGCTCTTTCTTTCGTCCCTTCCACCTCCCTCTTCTTGTCACTTCTCTCTACACATCTCTTTCTTCTCTCGTGCCTTCATAATCCTTCCTCACAACCATACTCCCCCGCCTCTCAACATTTTATACTCCGCTACCATATCTCTGCTCCTTTGTCTGTCTTAATTTTATTTTCATTTCTCTTAACCCTGCTATTTTGCTCTGGTTCCTTTATACTACCTCCTCACATCCCTTGATTCTCTCTGCTTTCAACCCTGCTCTTTCTTTTCTCGTCCCTCCGTAATTACTTCTCACAATGCGCCCTCTAGCCTTCTCATTATTTTATGCATCGCCATTCACTTATCTTTTTATCATGCCTCCATTTTCACATTTCGTAATCCTGACATTTTTCTCGCGTTCCTTTGTACTTACTCTTTACTACCCTATTCCTCTGTTTGCTACTTCTTTATACTGCGCCCCTCTCACTCCTTTATTTCTCCCGTCACATGATTTCCCTTATACCTTCTTTTCTCTATTACTTTTAGGTCCGAATCTGTCACCTCTCCTGCTTACGCTCCATTTTTTCGCTTCTTCCACCTTCATTCAATATCTTTAAATGCAGTCTCTTCTCTTTCGCAGAGAAGTTATTTCTAGTGCTAAACTTAGCTTGCAAAGAAGATTATCATAACTTGTTAAGGAGCCTCCAGCGAATAAATTCCACTGATTTAACTTGAATTTTGACCCTCATATTAGGCCCTAAAATGCCTCGAAAAAAAACAGGAATTGACAATTTTGTGAAAAATTGATACATATAAGCTCTGTTTTTTCCTTTCTTGCCAAAGATTATTTTTATTCGAGAAATAAAATGTTTTTAGGCAGTTTTAAAATAATTCTAATTGTTTAAGCTACTTCAATTTGCTTGAATAATTTTTTTCCTACTATCTCAATAGAAGGAACTTTTTCTACTTTTTATCGGACAATTAGTCATTCATAGAAAAACTGATGTTTGTTTTGAGAATTTAACAATTTTTTAAATGATTAATCATTGTTAACTTGCATCTTGTTTTTTAAAGAGTGGTAGAAAACTATAGTTTTTTATTGTAACTTTATCGCTTACCAAATATCAAAGTTCTTTAGACATTACTACCCCATTATGTAACAAACTTGTATATGTTATGATTCTGTCTTGGGGCAATAGTCGCGGAAAATTGTCCAGGGATGGTCCCGAAGGAATAACCCCTAAGCGGAGGTGTAACAACCGTGCCAGAAGCTGAATGGCACCTGGGGTGAGGTGTCTTAAACGGTGACTCGGGGATACCGGGCGACCTTTTAGAGTATGCAGCCTTATCCTTGTATGCGGGGCTCTACAAGAACCGACGAACCCTTTCCCTATCTGCTCGTGGGAACAACAATAACAACACTAAACCAATAAAAAGTTGTAGATGCGGTTCAAAACGATCGAACGCGCAGCGCAGCCAACAAAAGGTCGGCAA
Source organism: Amphibolips quercusostensackenii (assembly GCA_032357855.1). NCBI lineage: Eukaryota > Metazoa > Arthropoda > Insecta > Hymenoptera > Cynipidae > Amphibolips > Amphibolips quercusostensackenii. Next base: position 48,279,696 of record JAUELO010000179.1, on the reverse strand, counting down.
ATAGTG
>JAUELO010000179.1:48236980-48247876 GCA_032357855.1 Amphibolips quercusostensackenii | reverse complement strand
ATTGTGTTGAAAATTAATTTCATTGATTGATTATTAAAATCTTTTGTTAAAACTTCGTTCTGCTTTAGTTGGAAAGTATTTTCTTTTTACTGAAAATTGAGCTATCTCATTTTTGGTTGGAAATTGTTTGCTTTTAGTTCAAAATTTAACTAGTTAGATGAAACTTAAATCTTTTGTTAAAAGTTCATTTATTCTGGTTTAAAATGCTAACTCGTCTTTTTGGCTTGAAAATTCAACTTTTTAACAAAAAAATCGTCTTACTAGTTTAAAACGAATCTGTTTTTGTATGAATTTGATATTTTTTGGTTTAAAGTTCAACCTTTTAGGTGAAATAATTCTCTTTTGATTGAGCGTTCAAATATTTTGTTGAAAATTCGTCCTTTTGGTTTAACTTCAACTGTTTTTTTTTAATAAAAATAGAAACATTGTTTAATCGAAAATTCAACTATTGTGTTGAAAATTTAATTAATTTGTTAAAAATTCATAACTGTTAAATTAAAAACTCAACCAATTTTTTAAATATTCGTTTTTTTCGCTTGAAAATGCAACTATTTGGTTAAAAGTACAACGCTTCTTTGTCAAAGCTTATAATTTTTTGTTGCAAAAATTTGACCATTTAATTAAAAATTCATCGTTTTAAAACAAAAATCTCACTATTATGGTTACGAAATCAACTTTTGAGTAAGAAGTCATCTTTTCTGTTAAAAAATTCAAATGTTTTGTTGAAAATTCGTTTTTTTTAATTGAAAATCTATTATTTTGTATTGAAAATTATATTATTCTTAGAATAAAAGTTCTTGGTTAAAGATTTAACTGTCTTCTAAAAAAAATTGTCTTTTTGGCTTAAAGATTCTTCTATATTCGGTTACAAATTTGTCTCTGTTGCTTAAAAGTTTAACTATTTAGTTGCAAATCCTACTGTTTGGTTGAAACTAATTTTTTTGTTTGTTGAAAATTTAACTATTTAATTAAAAACTAATTTTTGTGGGTTGAAAGTTCATCTTTTTGAGTTTAAATTCAAAACTGTCTTCTAAAACATTGGACTTTTAAGCTTTAAAACTCTTTCGTTAAAAATTGATCTCTTTTGGGTGCGAATTTCTTTTTTTTGGTTAAAAATTTAACTATTTTGATAAAAATGCCATATATTATGACTTAGAATAATAAGCGTGTAATATAGTGAATTTTATATGGTACCTATGCATACATTTAATTTAACAAATGTGTTTCCCTATTATTCCCTTAATTTCGTAAAAAAAACCTATTTCTCCACTTTTGAGAGTATTTTGGACTCTGAAGTCTGTTAAAATATGTCTTTATGTATTGTGTTTTATTTTATGTGTTTATCAAACGAAATCGAAGAAAAAAATTAACATAAAAGAAGGGTGGATGTTTTGTATTTTTGACGTCAATTTTGGGGTGTTCAAGCTTTGTGTGATGAGATATATAGGACGACAAACCAGAGTGATGGAAAAAGTTTTCAAAGTAGCGTGACTTATTTTTTGAATGGCCATCACTAATGTGAACAATAAAATAAAAAATATGTAAATCACATACAATTTATCAAGAAAAAAAATCTGAAGAAAGCGGACTCAGGGATGATTAATGAATTCGTGAAAATTCAGCACGTGTTGAATTCACAATGTTTATTTTTCATTTTTTTTATTTTTTATTTTTTACCGGTCCTCTCTTCCTGGCGACACACTTCCGCAGATCCTCTTTTCCATCTCCTTAAATACTACGCCTACGTCATCGCCTCAGTCGACTCGTAATTGTTACCTTTCGGCTTTTATCATCGCTTTCTTTATTTATTTCTTGCCGCCTTCTGTACAACACGCGCCAATAACCAGCCACATTTCTCTTCCATCACCATTATCCTCCCCAAGTGATTTATTGATAAGCGATCTTTCACCGTTATCACTCATCGACGAAATTTAATATTGCTTTCAAAGCCTAATTTTTAATTATATTTACACCTCCACCGGCATAAATGTGAAATTTCAATTACCTGATGTTTAACCTGCGAGGGCAGTAAATTCAGCTCTTTGCGTAAACTTTGCTTGTTGCAAGATAAATCAATTTTAATCCATTTTTACACTTTCATTTAAAACTTAGTTTGTGATACCAGGGTTCAGACTTACGCAATCATTGATACTTTTTGAAACTTCTTTTTAATGATGCAACTACATTAATACTATTTTAAAAAAATGTGTGTGTCTCTCGACGCATTGAAGAAGTGAAACTTTGAACGACTGTTTTAGTGGAATAAATTCATACATTTTAAGAAATTCACAGAATTAAAGGAATTTACGTAGTCAAATGATTCACGAAATTCAAAAAATTTATGTAATTCAAGGAACTTATGGAATTTAACGAATTCATGAAATTACACGATTTGAAGTAATTCTATAAATTCGTTAAATTCCGTGACTTTCAACAATTTCGTGAAATCCACCAATCCCTTGAATTGCATGAATTTCTTAAATTGCGTGAGTTGCATGAATTCCTTGGATTCCGGTAATTCCTTGAATTCCATGAATTACTTGAATTCCGGTTATTCCATAAATTCCATTAATTTCTTGAATTCCGGTAATTCAAGAAATTCCTTAACTTCCATGAATTCCTTGAATTCCGTGAATATAACCAATTCCGTCAATTTAATGAATTCCTTGAAGTCCATGAATTCCGTGTGTTCCTTGAGTTCCAGCGCAGTCTGCTACCTTGCTGGATCATGATGTGTAACGTGACGCGTAAAGTGACGATTCTTGTATTTTCATTCCTTATGGAAAATGCCGTACCCATTTACCTTCACACTCACTTTTCTACCAGCATATAAGGTTTTGATTGATTGTGGGAGTTATCCATTGACTATGTACTCTTTTACGACTGAAAGAGTATTCAGATGACTTTCCAGTTATCTGAAACTTCTTCGATCTCTATACATAAATTCGTTAATTCACACAACCTGCAGTTGAGGTGCCCTACAGTTTCACATCTTAATAATTTCTTAAAAGAGTCTCCCAGAGCATCTAGTATCCCGTCTGTATCATACAGTATTTTTTCCTTGTTTTTTTTTATGCTGACTAACTATGGACTTTTACATTCTATGACATTGCTCATATCTTGCTTCCTTTCATCGTTTTTCATTTTCTTTTCTACTTCTGTTTAGATGTTATCTTTATTTACCTTCACTAGTAGTTTTACTTTCTTGTTTTTGTGTCTGCAACCATTTTCAAGTCTATTTCTCTCCTCACCGCTAATACCTGTGATGTTTAACTTTCTACTTTATACTTCCTTATTTTCTTGGGCAGCTGCTTGCATTTTATTATTCCACCACGCATTACCAGACATTCTTCCTACAACTGCAGTACCACACACTTCAGTTTTACTCCTAACAATGGCATCCTGGATCATAGTTGATGCGCTCTTTATATCTTCATTGTTTATGAGCGTCTTCCAAGTTGTCTCAACTATACGATTGTTTACCCTATTTCGAAATTCTGTTCGCACTTCCGGTTTCTGTAGAATTTCAATATTAATTCGCGTTTGTTTCGTTTTTTGGTTATTTTTATTCTCCATCCCTGACCTAAGTTTTTTTTAGAAACTGGAGGGTAATAATCAGTATTGCGTTCAGAATCCCTAATGACCATTGTATCTCTTACTAGCTCTGTCAGTCTTTCATTCGCAACAACAAAGTCAATTATAGTGCGGCTATGTCCTCTAAAGTGTGTGTACATGTGGTTCATTGTATGTCTAAACCAAGTATTTGTGATAAATAAGCCCTTTGCTAATCATAAGCTAACTAATCTTTTTCTATTAACATTGGTTCTTGAATCCCCAGAATTTACCTAGCACATTTTCTTTATCCTGGCGTTAAACGCTTACCCATCCACTCATATCTTCTAGTAGAATGATTTTTTCACTATGATCGCAAGTACTTATCGTATCATATAAAGAGTCTCAGGAGGCGTCTTTTATTTCGCTCGCATTCCCATCAACTGGGATGTAGCTCGCTATGATAAATAATCTTCTAATTCCTGCTTTCATCCCAACCCAAAACAATCAGGGAGATATAAAATTCTCGATCCCTGAGATGCTGACTTGCTCTTTCTTTGTTAGAAATATTACAAAATTAAAATATTGGTATTTGACTATAATTAGTCAAGGAACATGGAAAATTGGTCTAGGAAAAATCAGGGGTTTTCAAAAATGTTTCCGGCCACCCTGCCTAATTATACCAGCAATAACTAGCAAAAGAGCAAAATGCCATACATCTTCATGTCTTTCCCATAATGTGTTTGACATATTTAAACATTACCACAAATTTAGTTAACAATGACCTATTTGACAATTTATAACAAATAATGACAATGACAATTTCTATGTATAAGAATCACCGCCTAGGCATTAAATCTACAAACTTCCATAAAAATTTGCATAGCTCTACATTATCTTATTGTCAACAGCACTCACTCTATTAAAATTTCATTTTTCAAAAAGTTAAATACAGTGATTAATAAATAAACAATAAAAAGCTTATCATTACTATTTTCGGGCTAAAATTAGTCCTTAAGGTATAAATTGCTCATTTATTGTCTTTAAAAGCAATGTACATCTTTCGCAAATATTTATTATTCGATATGTATAAATATTTATATGTATGAGTCTTTACCTGCAAAGCGTGTATTGTCTTAAGCACTAAACATTTCAAAAATGTAATATTTACAGTTTCACATAAAAATATTAATTTTCAATTTTAGAAAACAGTAACTTTTAACAGGTTGAATAAAACTAAAAAACATGAATTTTTAACAAAATATTAAATCCTTAACCAAAATAATAACTTTAAAAAAATAATTATTAATTATTTTTTGCTCAAAAAGACAAATTTTTAACAAAATACATACATTTAAAAAAAAAAGTTTTAAATAAATAGTTTGTTTTAAACCAAATAGTTGAATTTTAAACAAAAAATACAGGTTGTAACAAAAAATGGATAGTTAAATTTCTAGTTTAAAAATTAATTCTTAACAATAAGAAACGAAATCCGTAACAGTTAAATTGAACCAAAGTAGACGAATTTTTCACAAAGAATTTCATTTACAGCCAATAAAATGGATTTGAAAAAAAGACTAATTTTCTACTTAAAAAGACGAAATCTCGACAGAATTCATGAATTATCCACAAAATAGTTGAATTTTCCACCCAAAATAAAATAGTTGAATTTCTTACCAAAATAGTTGAATTTTCAAACATATAGTTTAATTTTTAACTAGAAAAGATCAGCTTTCGAAAAAAAGAAAAATTATTACATTTTCAATCAGAAAAATTAATTTTCAACAAAAAACGAACTAATTTTTTACCACTTGAATCGAACTTAAAAATACGAATTTTTAACAAAATATTTGAATTCACAACTGAGAAAATGAATTAAAAAAAAGGTCTACCTAAAAAGACGAGTTTTCAACAAAATAGATAAATCTTCAACAAAATAGACAAATTTTCAACAAAATAGATAAATTTTCATAAAAAAATTGAATTTTTCATCCGACACTATGAATATTTTTAAAAAAAGGTAGTTTCAATTTGATTTTTATTAAATTAAATTATCCCATATACTTCAATACTTTAATAAAAATCTTATACTTTTTTTTAATTATTATATATAATATAAATTAAATTATTAAAAATTTGAAGGTTAGTTAAATTTTTGACTATATCGTTGAATTTTCAACCAAAAAGATAAATCTTAACTATAATTTAATTTTCTACTAAATAGTTGAATTTTGAAACCAAAAAGATGAATTCTAAACGACACCTGGAATGCATGATATTCCCACCAAAAATTATATAAATTTAAAATAAAGAACCGTTGAATTCAACCAAAGTAGACGAAGTTTCAGTAAAATAGTTAAATCCTTAATAAAATACATGAATGTTTAACCAAATCGATGAATTTTCAAATATGAAAGATCAATTTGCGATTAAAAATATAAATTTTCACTCAAAAATGGTATAGTTATATTTTCACTTAAAAGAAAACCCGAGTAAAAATATTTCGTCTTCAGGTTCGTCTTGGCTCGTCTTCAGTTCGACTTCAAGACGGCTATGTCTCGCTGGCGGACAGGGAGTCGAAGATGTAAGTCGAGTTTATGACTGAGGTTTACGACGAGGTTTAAAGACAAGTCGAGGTGGTCTTGTCTTGAGATAAGAAATTTTGTTGTAAGTCTTGAGACCAGTCCAGGTGGACTTGTCTCAAGACAAGAAATGTATGTCTTGGAAAATATACCAAATTTTTTCTAAAGAAACTTATATTACCAGTTTATAAATTTAACATTTACCAATGTCAAAATTACAGTGTTAAAATTTCACAACCAGTAAATCTTGTAATCTTGTAATAAATGATTTGCTTATTCAAGATTCGGAACCTATCAGTCTCAAGAGCTATAGGCATATAAAATTTTCGGTTAAAAGATTAAAACTGACATTTTCTACAAGTATCTAGTGAACTGTTATAGATAGGGAAAAGTGGTCATTATCAAAATAGCTACAAAGAAAATAATTGTTGCAGTTAAACAAAATTATTAATACATTAAAAATAAATGCCATACGGATAAATAATATAAAGAGACTGTAAAATTTGAAGCGGATTAGTTATGACCTTCGAAGGTTTTGGAAGCCTTTTGTTGTCGATGCCTTGAGTTCGACCCGAAAACAAAAAATTTCGACTCGAAGACGGTTTTTAAACCAACAAATATTTAAATTTAAATAAAAAAACAGTTTAATGCTATTAAAAAATACGAATTTTCAACAAAATTGTTAAATTTTAAACAATAGAGATGAATTTTTACCAAAAAAGATTAACTTTTAACGAAAAAAATTAATTTTTTAATAAGAAGATTAGGTTTCTACAAAAAACACAAATATTTAACAGAATACATAAATTTTTAACTGAAAAAAATGAATTTTTAATCGAATAGTTAAATTTTTGATATGGAAAAGAAAAATTTTGAACTGAAAATGTAATAAATAAATTAAATTATTCCAAATTCAATTAATAAATTTGTTTAGATATAATTGATAAATTTAATTTAATTGAATTAAAGAATTTTTTAACGAAATAGTTAAATCTGAACGAAAGATATAAATCTTTACCCAAAAAGTAGTTCAAAAAGTAAAAAAAAAAGTGATTCAACTTTTAACCAATTTGCTAAAATTTTTAACTAAGAAAGATGAGTTTTTACACAATAGTTGTATTTTCTACAAAATGATTGAATTCTCAACCAAATAGTAGAATTTTCAACCAAAACAAAAATTTAAACGATAAATCGTGAAAAAATGAAAAATTTATTGAAAACAGGAAACAAAAAACAGATATATCCCTTAAAAACAGGAAAAGAGGGGAATATGGAAAAGGGTGTCAAATCTTAAATATGAAAGTAATTTTCAAACTTATTAAGTTATTATTGCACTGTACCGTTACAGAAATATTTTTCGCAAAAGTCGCAAACTTTTTTTAAATTTATCATCAAGAAACGTACTAAACGTTATCTAAGTTTTGTAAAAAGATTCCAAAGGATTTCACGCGATTTTATGAAACACATCTATTTTATACTAGATTTTCATAAGAAAGTTAACCCCTCGATTTTATTTTTCAAAAATGTCATTTCACTATTTTTCTACTATTCTTTCAAATTTATGCTACTATTAACACTATTTTGAAATTTTCAAATGAGTCCAAAGCGTGTGATACTTTCATCTGTCACATATATCATAATTAACAGATCTAACCTTAATTAGAAATTAGGTAAGCTGTAACGAAAAGTGTTATTTCACCAATCTGATGGTCAGCCTACGCACAGAAAGTTGAGAATTATTTCAACAGAATCTAATCGAAATTTCACACCATCCGGAAAACACGTGTTTCTAGTCCAACTATGAGTAATAAATTGAAATCTAGTCTTTCAGCAAGTAATCATAACAGTGCATTATGCACAACGTTTATTTGCACCCAATTATAATAAATATCAATGTTAACCGAGGGCACAATCAATAAATTGGAAATCATATTTAGATAATATTTTGCCTCTAGTTGGTTTTATCGGTTAACATTTTTTACAAATCGAGAACAGGAAGTTTCATTTCTTCCGAGTTTGGAACTCAATCGATCAAGCGATAAAAATTCTGTTCGACGTTACGCATTGTTGAAAGGAGCAAAAACTTTGCAGAGTTAAGATTATTGTTTTTCTTTATAAATAGTTTTGATCATTTTTATAATTTCCTATTATTAATTTATGTAAAGTAACGTAGCCGTTATCCAAAGGCGAATTACACGTTTATAAATTCTTTTTAATGAAATAAAGGTAAATAACATATTTAATTCAATACGAAAACACTTTAAATTCCTAAGATTTCAAGCCAAAATAAATTGAATTTTCAACTAAATAGCTGAATTTTCAACCAAAAAAGATATTCTACCTAATAAGATGAATTTTTAACACAAAAAGACGACTTTTGAAAAAAATCTTTCAACCAAAGAGTTCCATTAATAACCAAATAGATCAAATTTTTAGTAAAAGAGACATGATTTCCAAAACATAGTTTGAAATTCCACCAAATAGTAAAATTTTCATGCCGGAAATACAAATTTTTCAAAACAGTTGCATTAAAAAAAAAAAATTATTTCTCAACAAAAAAACATAAATTTTCAACCAAGAAGGACGACTTTTCTACCATAAAAAACGAATTTTTAATCCCAAAAGATGAGTTTTTAACACCACAGTTGGTTTTTTCAGCAAAAATGATGATTTAACAAAAGAGATAAATTTTTCAAATACAATTAGATTTTCACCAAAATGAATGCATTTCTAAACGATTAGTTGAATTTTGAGCATGCGAAGATGCATTTTCAATTAAATGGTGGAATTAAAAAAAAATTATAATTTAATCATATATTTGAAATTTTAAGACAAAAAGGCATTTTGTTTAGAAGGTAGTTTAAATTTCATTTAAAAAGTTCATTTTCAACTAAATAAGATGACTTTTTTACCATGAAAGATGAAATTTCAACAAAAGAGTAAAATTTATAAGCTAATTTCAGACAACTAATTTTTAACGCGATAGTAGAATCCTAAAGTAAAAAGTTGAACTTTCAACGAAACAGAATAATTTTTTACCCAAGAAGACGACTTTTTAACAAAATACATAAATTTTTTACCAAATAGTTTAATTTTTAAATTTCACAATATGCAAGATCAAAACTATCATAAAAAAACAACGTTAAAAAAAACATTTTTCAACAATATTTTTTAATTTCCAACCAAAAAGGTGAATTTCTAACCAAGAAGATTAATGTTTTATAAAAGAAGATGAATTTCCAAATTATCTAATATACAGAATAAACTTTTAACCAAACATAAAATAGTTAAATATTCAGATAAAAAAAATTTCTTACAAAAAAATTAATTTTCAACAAAGTTGTTAAATTTCCACGAAAAAAGATAAATTTTGACCCAAAAAATTAATTTTCTAAAAAAAAAATGTTTGAACAAAATATATGACTTTTTAACAAAATTATTCAATTTTAAAGCCAAAAAGACAAATTATCTACAAAACAGTGGAATTTTAAACCCAAAAATATGACCAAAAAGGTGAGTTTTTCAACAAACAGTAGCATTTTTAACATAAAAGTTAATTTAAAAGGAAGTAGTTGTATTTTTAACTATAATAATAATTTCTTGATAAAAAAATTAATTTTTTCACAACTTAGTTCAAGTTTAGGTAGAATTATCGAGTTTTCAACCAAAAAAGATGAATTCTTAGCGAAACATGTAACAGTTGATATTTCATCCAAACAATTGCATTTTCAACCAAAAAGGATAAATTTTTAACCAAGAATATTAAATTTCTACCAAGAATGACGAATTTTCAACCCAATACATAAATTTGCAACAAAAGGTTGATTTTTAGCTAAAAGAGGTTAATCTTCATTAAAATAGTTAACTGTTTAACTGAAAAAGATAAATTTGTAATCAAACATGAAACAAATTTTCACCAAAATAGTTAATTTTTCAACCAGAGACATGAAGCTTTAACTGAAAGAATGATTTTTTGAGAAAGTAGTCAATTGTTTAATAAAAAAAGATAACTTTTAAAAATAAAGCTGCATTTTCATCAAAATAATTAAATTTTGAACCAAATAATAGAATTTTTAACCAAACAAGATGAATTCCGAACCAAAAATATAATAGTAGCATTTCAATAAAAAAAAAACTTTCACCAAAAAATATAGTTCATTCTTTTTATTGTTTATGAAAATTTTATGGAAACTATCCCCAGGGCAGTTTTCATTTGAGGACTACACCACTGATTCCAGTGCAGAGTTGAAATTGAGAGTCCGGATCCAGTAAGGGGACGAGCCCTCGAGAACGGTACAAAGTATTGTCTAAGCGAATCGTACTATCCAAGTTTTAAAGTTCCAAAATTTACATTTGAAAAAATACTTTTATAAAAAATAACAGAAATCAATTTGACTCATATTTGAAGTTTTTTTTAGATAAAAATTTTTAATAATAAAATCTAAAAAATCAAATAAGTTTTCGCCCAAATTCAATTGTTTTTATTAATATTACACACGTAGTATACTCTAGCAATGCCTAAAAAATAAAGAAAAAGCTGTAACTGACTATTGTTTATTAACAATTAATTGCAAAAAACTGGTCGGTGACCATGATTTTTAATTTTTATCGACCTACGAGGGTGGATTGATAAGTTTCCGGCCTGACCAAGAGATGGCGCTATTAGGCCTACCTTGAGGTGGCGCTCTATAGTACCATCCTTAGATAGCTTGTAGCTATAGTTTCAGCCCGATCGCCATGTTAGTTTAGGTTTCAGAGCACA
>JAUELO010000179.1:48200060-48211622 GCA_032357855.1 Amphibolips quercusostensackenii | reverse complement strand
TACCTTTCCCATTCCTAAATCTGATTCAGACATTGTGCTAAAGACAGATCGAAGTCAGGTTATAGTGGAAATGCGAGTGCACCAAATTCACATAAATATAAAAAGCGAAAAACGAGGTCACTTGTGGAAAAAAATCCATATTTCTCTTTTATATTTCAAAGAATATCTTTTTTAAATGCTGACGTATAATCATTTAAGGGTTATACATAAAAGAGCATGAAAAACAGAAACGAAAAGAATATGAGATGGGAAACTCGGTAAGGACCATTTCGTTTTTCCTATCCCACTGGTAGAGTTTTTTCTTTTTCAATCTTTTCATTGTGGTAAATTATAGCTTATAATGAACACATGCTTTTATGATTTTGTATGTATTTTCTATGTGAAAATCTATAAGGGGAAACGTTTTTCCTTTGTCTTGTAAAATTTCACTTTTGGTGTTTACCGACTTATCATTCTCATGTCTTTATTTGTATTATGCTTCTTTGTCGACTATGCTAAAAATGTTGTTTGTATTCACGTATTTGTATAAGCTTAGAAGGTCCTTATAGAAAAAAACAATTTTAATTTTCATGAAAAAATTTGTTCACGGTTATAGTCATTAAGCGCCACAGATTCTGAATTGTTAAATTCAAAGTAACGAATTTTATAATCACAAATATTTCATTCATCAATTTTCATATGTCGCATTTGTTAACTGTCTTATTTCTGAGTCCAAAAAGGTTCGTTGGAAGACAAATTTACGCCGACATGAAATCACCTTGTCAAACGACCATAGAAGTGAGATATGGTTTATTTTTTGCTCTTGTAATTTAACTCATTTTTAACTTGACCCGGGTAAAAAAAATTTGGTATGAGAATGATCTAGGAAAACATCTAAGAAATCATATGGGAGTCATCTCTTAGATAGCGTAGTAAAAGTATGGTAAATGAGACTATCCCATACCCATACTTCATGTATATTTGAATAAAGTATATTGAATGTATATCTTAAACATAGCTAAAGTATATCGATATATGATTGAAGTATAGGAAAAGTATTGCTTAAGTATATCTGAGAAGTATAGCTGCAGTATAACTTAAGTATAGCTAAAGTATAGTCATTACGACAAAAAATATTGTTATCAGTTTCAGAAATAAGTAAAATGCAAATAAGTAAAACGTTAATTATTACCTTTATTATTTGACTTTATATTCTAAATAATTCAAAATTAAATATTTTACATAGATAGTAATTTAATTAAAACTTTTTAAGTTTATATGATAATAACACATGTACTATATGTTGGTTGAGAATCAATGATTCTGGATCTCATACCAGTCTATTTCCCATTTTAGATCATCATGTTTTGTGGTGATTTGCCATAAAAGGCTAAAAACAGAGATGGATATTTTCATACCCGTACTCATTCGTCTCACGAAATCTCTGGAATCGCGAGCTTTTTATATTATCGGCTGAGCTGTCATTCATGATGCATTATCCTTACCCCGTTGCTAAGACATCTTGAAAAACAAATTACTGTCACTTATGCCCGATTAGGATATACTTTAGCTATACTTAAGTATAAATAAAGTATATCCAATACTTTATATAACATTCAGCTATACTTTAGATATACTTCAGCTATACTTTATAGCTATATTTTATACATACTACGATGAAAGGTCGGAAAATGTGCGATTTAAAATAAAAATCTAGAATGATAGTAGGAAATGAGAGCATAAATTATAAATAAAATAAATATTATCCACCTCTGTTTCTACTGATGTTTTTTTTCTTTGAGATGTTGGTTAGTTTCGAACTCTTAGATATGTAACTCGGCGCGGGTAGAAATTGCTCGCGGTTATTAACGCGCATGTAATCTGCACGTACCTGTGCAACTATATACCGCGTTTACAACCAGTTTCGTCGACATTCCTCAACGATTGGATAGGAGACATCTGCGTACTGGTCACCGTGCTAAGAGTGAGAGAGATGAACTGACAGAAAAAAAGAGATCCAGAAAGAGAACGTCAACCGGTCGTTGTATGAACATACGCATATGAAAGCTCGCTCGGGGATCGACATACGAATGAACGCTAATACGGCATGATAGTTTGATGAATAATTAATGAGATAATCGATGCTATCGTGACCACAATGCACTTACGATAACCGTAACGATCGCATCTCCTCTGTCTATCGTAGGCCTAAGCCTGGACCAGGATTATACGCATTGACAGTCATTTTTTACTTTTCTGCCTCACATAAAAAACAGAGGTTTCTATTAGAACCGATTTTTGTTCCTAGAGGGGCGGCAGCAAAATGGAACCTCTCTTGTTGAAAAGAAACTAAAAATGATAAATGGTTTCTAAAGGAACCCAGAGTATCCATCAAACCGATTTAATAGAACCTTTTAGTCACTGCTGCCTGGACTCTCTTCGAAGATTTTTCAAGTTAATGATGCACAGTTTACTTGATAATTCAGACTCAATTATATCTCTCTGGAAAAAATTAAATGAAGAACCTAAAATTATAGACATTAGTCATTCTTGAAAGGAAGTTAGTGCACATGAAACGCGATAGTTTTGAAGTTTATGTTAAAAATCCGACATTTTTAACTCCGCATGTGTGAAAAGTGCAGACTATTTAAAATTATATGATAGACACTTGCAATATTACCTTAATATTGAATTGTTTTAAGAAGTTAGGTATTTATATTATTCAATATAATAAGCTTTGAATAAAATAAAAAACGTTTGTCAATATTTATCTATTCGATTATTCATACTATTAATTGGTTTCAAATAGGCTTGCGCTTTTCAATACATGTGCAGTTGAAAATTTCGGCACCCGCCAATGGCCATCTATAGGATAATGAGTCATTGTACAGAAGAATAAACAAAGTTACTGAGTGTATCTTTATTAAGGACAATGCATTTCACATCCTTCTTTAGGATTATGTGCATCTAATGATGCAATAATTTAATAATAAATTTACATACGAATTATGCTAAAAAAATTTTAGATTGGGGACCGTATTTAATTACGTAACAGCTGTAGGAGAGGGGGTCGAGAGATTTTGTTACAGTTTGTTACAGTACGGAGGGAGGGGGGGTCTTTCATTCATGTACGTACTTTTTGGAAATTCGCAAATGAAACAAATAACTTCCAGTGATTGTACAAAAATTTAATATGAATTTAACTTTACGCGCCAAGGAAACCAACTTGGTGAGTTAAAAACAAACCTAGCTAACATCACTTTTTTTTAATGTCAAAATATTTTTTTGGTCAGGGAAGAGTCAGAAATTTAGAAAAAGGTCTTTCAAATGTCAGGAAATTCATATAATTTTAAACGCCTGTCAAGAAAAATAAATTAAAAATTTAATAATTTTAATTTGAAATTGTTTGATTCGGTTTATAAAAGGTTCTATAATGTTGAAAACTTTACAACATTAAAATTCTGGGCTTTGAATATTAACAGTCAGATAAAATGAAAAATTATCTGGGTAAAAATTTGGGAATTTTCAAAATGAAGTTTTGCGGTAACCCTGATATAATATTCTTGTTTTTTTGTTTGTATTTATACTTATATTTTTTGCAATTGCTTGCGCCTGAAGATTATCTTTTCAGTTACAAATTTTATTTATTGTTTGAAAATTCTACAATTTTGCTAATAATTCATCCTTTTTGGTTGGAAATTCAACTATGTTTATAGAAAATTTATTTTTTAATTAAAATTTACATCTTGGTGCTGAAAAGTCAAATGAAATCTTTTTTGAATGAGAATTTAACAATTTTGTTCGAATTTGTCTGTTTAACTTAAAATCCATTAGTTTTAGCAAACATTGCATCTTTTTTAGATAAAAATGCAACTGTTTGGTTGAAAATTTAACAATTTTGTTCAAAAGTCGTCTTTTTTGGCTGAAAATTCAAGTATCTTGTATAAAATTAATTTCCTATTTGAAATTTAAATTTTGATTTTTAAAAGTCAAACTAAAATCTTTTTTTGAAGAAAATTCAACTATTTTTCTGAAAAATTGTCCTCTTTATTTTAAAATTCATCTATTTTAGTAAAAATTGTATCTTTCTTGGGTGAAAATGCAATTTTTTGGTTGAAAATTCAACAATGCTGTTTGAAAGTCATCTTTTTTGGCTGAAAATTTGAGTACCTTCGTAGAAAATGTACTTCTTGTTTAAAATTCATATTTTTATGTTGAAAAGTGAAACTAAAATCTTTTTTGGATAAAAATTCAATATTTTTATGAAAATTTGTCTTTTCGATTTGAAAATTCATCTATCTCAGTAAAAATGTTATTTTTCTTGTATAAAACTGAAACTGTTTGGTTAAAAAATAATCTTCTTTTCTTGAGGATTCAACTTTTTTGCTTACAAATTTTGATAGAATAACTTTGTTAAGAAATCATTTTTTTTTGTTAAAGAATCATCTTTTACATTCTCATCAGAGAAGGTATTAGATTTGTGTAAAATTTTACCTTCCCCCCCCCATAACCTCCCTGATTTTGTCAAATGTCCATATTTTGAGACCCTCTGAACCCTAAAAGCACATTCTTACAAATGTGTCTTTCTGTGAGCACGATAACTTTTGAAATAATTAATCTATTAGATTGGCTTCTCGTACACTCATTAAGTGTCGGAAACTATAATTCAAGTTCGTTAACCATCTATTTTTTATACAAACTTAAAAAGTTTGAGAATTTAGAAAATTTTTGAAACCACTTTTTTTCAAATTCAGAAATTCTATAAACGGCTCTTAGTAGTACTTAAAAAGTAGAACAATTTATCCTCACAATTTTTTCAATAAAAATAAAATTATTAGAGTTATTGCATTATTGCATTTTTAAAATTCAAAAAAACAAACGAAAATAAAAATTTCAAGCCAAACAATGCACAATATGAAAAAAGTCAGGTGATGAAAATGCTTTCTTTTTGAAAGCCCTCCAAGATTATAATAACAACTTTTTAAATTTTCTTCAAAAATCGAAAATTTTAATTTTAATTGCACAAAATATAATGAAAACACCAAAATTTAATTCATCTATCAAACTATGCAAGATAAGAAAAAAGATAAATGAACAAATACTGTTCTACGAATTTAGAAATCTATCAATTTGTTATAAGAACTTTTTGATAGTATGCGTAGTTTTTGTTTTATTCTCAAAGGTCAACATAAAAAATTTTTCAAAAGATTTTCGGCCAAAAGACAAATTTACCTCTTTGGTAAAAAATCAAATTTTTTTTGTTAAAAATTCAATTTTCGTACAGAAAATTAGTCTTTTCACTTAAAGATCCAACAATTTCGATCAACTTTTTTTTCTTTCGTGACTGAAAAATCTTTATTTGTTGAAAATTTGTCTTTTTAGTTAAAAAATTAATTACTTTTTCATGAAATTTCATCCTGGTTATAGTAAGGGGTCATTCAAGAATTAGGTCATGTTGCCAGAATAGGAAAGGGGGGGGGGGTGCCTGACGGAGAATGTGACATTATATATGAAAATATAATTTCGAATAACATTTTTTTTAAATATTTCGAAAAATACAAATTGTAGTGATTTTATTTTACAAGTAAAGCATCCAAATACAGACTTTGCCCTGTTCCCCCTATTTCCCTCTTTACCCCTTTTTAAAGAATTTCTCTTTTTCCCTGTTTTATAGAAACTACCTTTTTTCTTAGTTTTGCCTAAATGCGAACTGAATTAATCAAAACTGATAAAAATATCAATATTTATCATTAAAAATTTATTCTTTCTGATTAAAAAGTCTACTGTTATATTTTTAATTCAGAATTGATGTCTTTTGGTTGAAAATGTTACTATTTGGATGATGAGCGAACTATTTTGTTTAAAATTTGTTTGTTTTTTTAGTTGAAAGTTTATATTCTGAACTAAAGCTCTAACTAATCAATTTGTGGTTGAAAATTGATTGTTTTTATTTGAAAATTCAACTAATTAGTAAAAAGTTAAACTACTTCGTTAAACATTTTTTTTATTGGTTGAAGAATAAATTATTTCATTTAAAATTCACTTTTTTTCAAAAAATAATTCTACTTACTGAAAATTTATCTGTTTCATTTATTGTTGAAAATTGAACGTTTGTAGCTCAACATTAAAGTGTTCTGGTAGAAAATGAGGTATTTTGTTGTAAATTCGTCTTTTCGTGTAGATAATTAATCTTCTTGATAGAAAATTCAACCACGTTGTTGAAAATCAAATTACTTTGTTAAAACTTCATGTTATTATTCAAAGATTCATCCCAATTCTTTTTTTCAGGGTGAAAATTGAACTGCGTTGAAGTAAAATAATCTATTTACCTCAAAAATTTAACTGTTTTGTTAAAAATTCGTTTCTTCGGGTTGAAAATTGTATTTTTTTAGTAAAAAATCTAATTACTTGGTTTGAAATAAACTTCTCAGTTAGACACTCATATTTTAGGGTAGAAAATTGAACCATAATACATATTTAACCTTTTTTGTTTATAAGTGCAACTGTTTGGTTAAACAATTATCTGTTTTGGTTGCGGATTCAACCATGTTGTAGAAAAGTTGTATTTTTTGGTTAAAATAAACTGTTTTCTTTTCAATTTTAATATTTTTGTGTTAAAATATTTAATGTGGAAACATTCACAACTCCACATATTACGTTACACTCTAAAGGAAGGGTGGAGGGTCTTCTGAACGTCACAAAATGTGGCAAAGTTTTTGTTACACGTGACACTTCTCTGATAAAGAAAAATACATGCATTTTTAACTAAAAAATATTAATTTTTAACCAAAGATGAAACAATCCAATTTGCTGTTTCAAAAGGACTAATTAAAAAAAAGACAAATAATGAATTTGTTGAACTTAACGAAGAAAGACAAGGTTTTGAAAAAATAGTTTAATTCTTAACCAAGTAGTTGAATTTTTTAACACACAAGATTAATTTTTTACCCCAATAGGCAAAGTTGTAGCAGGATAGTTTTTTATCAAACAAAAAAGTCGATTTTTTTTTAAAGTTGAGTTTTAAAATGAAAAAGAGAGAAAAACTGCAGAAAACCACCTCCCGAGTTCAGACGGTTTTTCGACAGTCGAGTTTGAAGACAGACATTCGACCCTACCCATCGAATGTACACAATCATCCTCTGCGTCAAACTTCCGCTGTGAGGATTACATAAAATTACATTTATTTTCGTAATAAAAAACAAGAAGGGGATTAGTTTCAGTGTGACGTAACATTTTCAGGGGGTTCGCGAGAGAAAGGGGTGAGTCCAAAATCAGTGAAAATAGCGTAATGTAACATGTAGACGCTCCCTGTTAAATAGTAATGCATTCGAGACGATTTCGAGAAAATTCGAAATTATCTTGAAACATGTTCAAGTAACCTAAACAGTTAGTAGAGATTAAATATCTGAAAAAAAATTCTGGATCTCGAGTTGAGAATCTCAAAACTTTTTATTTCAGATTCTAGATCTCTATTTAGTTTTCAGTTCACTTGAACACGTTTTAAGAAAATCTCGCATTGTCCTGAAATTGTTTCGAATGATTCACTACTGTTAAGTTATTCAAAAAAATATATCTTTATTGCCCATGTGCTTTATATAATAAGAAAGTAAAAAATATGATTCTAAGAATCTAAATGTTTTACAGATGACCTGATAGTCCATTCTGCCAAGGTATAAATTCGTACCGAAATCCGTTCCATCTATAAATTCAATGGGCGGTAGAAGTTACAACCTTGCGAACTGCATTGGCGAAAAAAATACTGAGTGTTCTGCATTACTTGTTTTTCATTTCGTCCTCCATTACCTACACCTTAAAAGTATGAAATATCAAATATTTTGTTTCTTTTTTTTTCTTTCTTCGCTTTTTTTCACCCCTTTTTTCACCCTTTCTCTACGGATGCCAAAACCTTAGGCTTGAAACTGCCACATGCAGAGCTACAAACGTAGCAAGAAGAAGGATGAGAAGCAAAGCAATAAATTGAAAAAAATAAAAAATAGCTCACGTATATGTTCCACCGCGTGTTTACTGCCCCCTGCAATCAGGCGCTATATTTACCTTACCTACCTGCCGCAGTCAGGGGCGGCCTCACTTACTTTTACTGGAAAAACGATAGCGTGTCTAAAATCATCGAAAAAAGAATTTCAAGAATCAAGTCGAATAAGAGGAGAAAGAGCTTCAAATTTTATAGAGTCAGCGGGTAATTGGATATTTATCAAAGTAATCATTTCATAGATACGTTTTGAAAAAAAGATCTAACTTGTCCCAACAAATTTTTGCTTGGCTTTAAAAAAAATTAACTTAAATAAAAACAGTTGCATTTTTAATATAAAAGAATCAATTTTCTATCCAGAGAGGTGAATATTTAACAAATAATTGTAATGCTTAGCAAAATAGTTGAATTCTTAACAAAATAATTAAATTTACAAGAAAATAGTTGAATTGTGAACTTAAGTGATAAAAAAAAATAAATTAAATTAAAAAATTTCAACTATTAACAAAGTAGTTGAAGTTGCAATAAAAAAATAATAATTCTTAACAAAAAATATAAGCAATAGTTGATCTTATAACTAAGAAAAGACCAAATTGTTGCATTTTAAAAAAATAAGTTTAACATAAAACCAAGCAGTTAAATTTACAAGCAAAAGCTTAATTTTTTACCATAGAAGACGTATTTACAGTAAAATACACAAATTTTTAACCAACGATGGCAAAGTTACATTTTTAGTTCAAAAAATTAAGTTTCAACAAAATAGTTGTCAATAAAATGAATGTTCAATAAAGTAGTTAAATTTTTAACCTAGTAGTTTAATTTTCAGGCAAAAAAGATGAATTTTCAATTAAAAAGTTAACAACTGGACAATTTTCAACTAAAATGATAAATTTTCAATCAAAAACAAAATAGTTAAATTTTTAGTTGAAAGAGTTAATTTTCAACCCATAAAAATCAAATTGCAGAATTCTTAGGCCGTTTTAACAAAAAAAAAAATGACCAAGATTGTATTTTGGACCATGTATGGCTTATAATGTTGTATATTATCTTTAATTAAAAATATTGTACACAGAACAAAGCTAGGCTTACATTTGTTAAGTCTTTTTTTCAAAACAAACTTCAGTCATTGCTGAGTCAACTTCATGTAATTTTCTCTTGTTTAACAACTAAATTTTTGTATTTTTTGACTCGCAAATGCTGCATCTCAATTTTGGGTCTATTTCTGGTTCAAAATAAGCCCAGATTTTTTCTGTGTGAGTGTCAATGTTTTCGATATTTGACATGTTACCAGTCAAAAGTAATGCATTCACGTTAAAAAAACTGCCTTGAAATTTGTAACGCGGTATCGCGACTATTAACTTTTTTTCAAACAGCGCGTTTCCTTAATGTTAACTTTTTAAAAAAAATTTTAAACGTCATTTCAAATACCGAAAAGCTTTAGATAGTTTTTTTATTTTTGATATTTAAAAGTGTTTTTATAAATTATATTTTAATTTATGTAATTTAATACATAATTTTACAACAATAATCTGTAAACCCTTTTCATTTTACATTATTAATTATCCTAAGCCAAAAAATTTGCGTTGAACTTCTTTTTCTTTCAAGAAAACTAGTTCTTCAAAAAGTTCATTACTCAAAAGAAATATTGCAACAATAAGAATACATCCTGCTATACGTATGCTTTACAATAATTCTGTTTTTACACTGCAAGTCGATTTAAGAACCAACATTCCTCCACAAAGTTGTGGATATTTGAATCTGGATATTTTTTTTAATCACAAATTTATATTTTTTTATAATTCTACATTTTTCGACCTAATTTAGATTTTTCTTAATATTGCATAAAATAATAACTGTGAAGTGGAGCATTAAATATTCTGTATTTTTTTCTTCGAATTTCAAAAATATGACAAAAGAATTTTCTAAAAAGCCTACGCTTTTATTTTTTGCAATATTTTTTTAATGTTTCGGCTCAAGGAAGGCATCCTATCGGCTTATTTCAGAATAAAAATTTTTTTAAGCCAGAAGATTTTTCTTTAAAATATAATTCTCGAATTTTTCTCGTAGAAAATGTAAGATATCACGAAAGAGCATGAGTTACTTTTTGTAGAACTTTTGTAGATGTGCGAACACTTTTATTACGATTTTCGTATGAATTTTTTGTTGTTTCCGCAAAAAATGTAATAATTTGATTTTATGAAGAAAAATTCTTCTGACAACAAAAATGTCTTAGCTTGTATAAAACTTACAAATTCTATTCCTTATAGAAAGCCAAATTAAAAGAAAATGGAAAACGTGCAGAATAAAAGTGTAGAACCTGCCTGATTTGAAATGAATTCCATCCGTATTAAACTCTCCATTATGGGATGTTTCAAAATTATTTGAATGAGAGAAAAAATTATATGGAATTTTTTAGCACACTTTTTTTTACTGGGAATAAACAGAAAAAACAACGAAACAAATGTCTTTTTAAATTATCATTTTATGCAGACGTCTAAAATAAACCATTTGTTTCACTTAGCGTATAGGTCCATTTATATAAAGGAAAAATAAATTCTCTGTTCGCTTATTTCTCGACTGAGCATTGATAAAGTGATCAAAAATATTTTTAGGTTTGAAAACCGCTTTCGAAAAACGCGATTTATTTAATTTTTTTCTTAATTTAGCCATTTTTTTATTTGCAAGTTCTATCTAGGCTTCATGAGCATACTTTTTTCATTTTAATAAGAGAAGTGAAAAAAAAATTAATTGAGACATACATATGCAAATAATGAAAAAGCTAATACAGATAATTCTTTTCATTTTTTAAAAATAAAAAATATTTATCCTAACGGCAAACAAACTTAAAATTCATACATTTCTAAGATTTCAAATATTTAAAACATTCTTTGCAACAACTCTGCAGATTAAAACGAATCTTTAGCTTAGTGTCACAAATAATAAAATTCTTTAAGATCGAAAGAAAATCCAGTTTCTTATGAATAACTTTATGCACCAAAATCAGAGCATGAAACAAAAATCACAATTAAAAATTAGATCTCCAGACTACCTCCTTTTAGGCTTATTAAAGGCAATATTTATTTTTATAATATGTACTACTACAGACCAACATATTCGAGCCCAATTTAGACATCCTCATCAGGAAATATTTATAATAAAACTACAGATATAATTAATTAAAAATTATGCTAATTAAAATTAACAAAATCACTGAAAATAAAAAATATACAGACATTCATCAAAAGGGTAATTTAGCCTAATTTTCCATATTGATTTATCAAACTGATAATCCTACCCACTCCTTTGTTTATTTTGACAGATCCTTTTTCAAATTATTAGCTTTGTTACCCTCTCTCTTTTTATAAGTTACATCTGCATAAATTATCTCTTTCTTTGATTTTTTTTCTTGATAAAGGATTTTAACATAATCGCAATTGAAATCATGACCATAAGTAATTTTATGCTTTATAAGAACTGAGTTACATCTAGGACTTTTGTGAAAATTATTCTGATGTCTATCTTTCCTTAGTGTAAGTCCTATGAGAGGAATTAAAAAAATAGAGAATTCATGGAGATATTATTTATAAAGAAAG
>JAUELO010000179.1:48141362-48154534 GCA_032357855.1 Amphibolips quercusostensackenii | reverse complement strand
TAATTTTTTGGCTGAAAATTCAACTTTTCATTTTTGTTTCAAAACTTAGCCTTTATAATGTTAAAATTTATGTATTTTGTTAATGAAAATGAAGTTTTTAGTTGAAAATTCTACTGTCTTCTAAAAAAATCATCTTTTGGCTTGAAATACAACAATTTAGTTAGAAATGCAACATTTTGATATTTGGAAATTCGACCACTTGTTAAAATGCATCGTAAGATGCTGATGACTGAACTATTTTGTTAAAAATTAAAGAGTTTTGTTAAACGTTTAATAAATCTTCAAAAATTTGATTTTTTTTGGTAAAGTCATATTTTTGGTCGAAAATTAAATTATTTCGGTAAAAATTCTTCTTTTTGGATAAAAAATTAATTTTTTATTGTAGAAAAGGCATCTTCCCTGATAGAATATGTATTTTTGTTAGTAAAAAATTAACTGCTTGGTTAAAAATGAATTTTGTTGTTTTCATCATTGTTTTTTTTTGTTGAAAATTCATATCTTTTGATAGAAAATCTTCATTGCTTGAAACCCCAACTATTTTGTTGAAAATGCAATATATTTTGACTACTTTCGCGAAAAATCGCCCTGTCTTTCCTGTTTTAAGAACATTTTGGGCTGCGAAGTCTGATATGCCAATATTTTTTATTATTCTTGATTTAATATTGAAGCTAATAGTTCACCTCACGGCCATGTAGACGATTTCGCAACTGTAAAAAGAAAGTACTTTTCGCACGAACGGGGGGGGGGGGGAGGGGGCTAAAATTCGTAACGTATTTTATATACAGCCGCTAACTTAAGATAATTTTTAAGACATTTTTTTATCTTAATATTTTCTTTAGTATTAAAATATCTTTTCCAGTTCTAGAAGGTTTTCCAGTTGGTCAAAATTATATGAAACTCGATTTCGCGATTCTAATCCTAATTCTCTTTCCTGCAAGCGATGAGTATCATTTGAGAAATTTTTCAAGACTCTAAGTACTCGCTCCTAGCTCAAGATCTAAAATCGCCTAGAAAGCTAGATCTAATCTATCTGTACTTTGCTCCGATTTCGACTTTCGACCCATCGAAATTAGCGCCTCTCCTTCCGTCTCGGTCTTTTATCCTTACTCGTATGCAATTCAGTGCCAGCATACGATCTTAACTCTTATCAGTCAAGCCAAGCGATAAACTACTCAGAAGTACGAATCAGCAAAGCTAAGGCGAAATCTCACCTTGCTTTGAAAACATCAGAGTAAAACAAACAGCTGTTCTCTTTAGAGAACAAAATGATGCCTCTATACTCTGATAACTTGTACTCTCTCTAGATTGTGTATCAATTGCTCTTTAAAATATTTTAACTAAAATATAAAATCTCAGAAAGAATTTATGAAGATATGAAAACTGCGAGTAGATAAGGAGCACTTTCTCGAAATTACGTTTTCAACGATTTTATCTACATCAAAAATATGGCAAAATCATTTTTCAACCTACCACAAAACAATGTTTTTAACAGTTTAATTTTTGACAAAAAAGTTAATTTTTTACCAAAAAAGATGAATTCTCAATCTAAAAGGACGAATTTTTAAGAATACAGTTGAATTCGCGCCCAAAAAAAAAATTCAACAAAGTAGTTGAATTTTTAACAAAATAATAAACTTTTAACCAAATAATTAAATTGTCAACCTACAAATATGAAGTTTCCACCCCGAAAGTAGAATTTTTAACAAAATGGTTGAATGTTTAACAAAAAAATATAACTTCACAAAATACTTAAATTTTCTCCAAAATAATTAAACTTTTAAAATATAGTTTAATTTTCTACCAAATAGTTGAATTTTTAAACTCAAATATAAATCTCCAACAAAAAAGTACATTTTCCACCTAATATTTTTTTTCTATCATTTTTTTCGATTTTGAAAGACAAAAAGACAAATTTTTAACAAAACAGTTAAAATTTAAACTGAAAATGTGAAATTTTAATATAAGGGTTAATTTTCTACGAAATAGATAAATTTGTAACCGAATCAAGATTTTTATTTGATATCCAAAACAATTACCTTTATCCAGTGAAGAAGAATCTTCAACAAAATAGTTGCATCATTAACTAAAAGAGATTTATTTTTAAACAAAAAGTTGCATTTTTAATCAAGGAGGATCAATTTTAGACCAAACAGATGAAATTTCTATCAAAAAAGAGGAATCTTCAGCAAAATACATGAATTTTTAATGAAATCGTTGAATTTTTAACTAGATAAAATTGATTTTTAACCAAAAATTGAATAATAACATAAGCTGTAGATAATTACTACAAGCTTCGGTGATGAGCCAAAAATAAATAAAAATACTAAAATATCAGACTTGACAGAATATTGCAATTTCAAGAAAAGACTTGAATTTCAAAAATAAGAATTATTTTTTGTCTAAAGAAATCAATTTTCAACTCAAATAAAAAAAAATTTCACAACAAATTATTTTTCGATTAAAAACTTGCATTGACAACCAAATAGTTCAAGTTTTAAGCACAATTAGAGACAAATTTTCAACAAAATAATTGAACTTTCAATAAAATATTCCAATTCAAGCCCAAAAAGACGATTTTTTCTACAACAGTTGAATTTTCGACTAAAAAGTTAATGTTCAGCCAAGAAAGGTGAATTTTCTATCTGAAAGCCCGAATTTTCAAAAAACAGTTTGATTTGTTACCAAAAAAGATAACGTAAAATGATAGATAGATTTTTAACAAAATAATTGATTTTTACCAAAATAATTAAATTTTTGACCTACAAATATGCATTTTCCACTTCATGGTCTAATTTTTGAAGCAAGAAAGTAAAAAATGTTACCAAAAAAAATTGCATTTTTAATCAATTAGTTGAGTTTTTGAGCCTAAAAGACTTATTTTTCAGAAGACAAATTAGAATTTCAAATAAAAAAAGTTAATGTATGATTAAGTAGTTGATTTTTAAACCAAAAAATATAAATTCTCAACGAAACATGTGATATTTGCATTTTTAATAAAAGGGATTAGTTTCAGACCGAAAAGATGAAATTTCTATCAAAATGAAAGATAAATTTTCATCAGAGTACATGAATTTTCAACCAAATAGTTGAAATTTCAACTACATAAAAAAGATTGATTTTCAACCAAAAATTAAATAGTTAAATAAGCTATATATAACTACTAATAGCTTTGGGAATAAATAAATAATCATTATAAAATTAAAAATGTGAGACTACACAGATCTAGGTGTTTTCAACAAAACAGTTTTTCTGCTAAAATAGATGAATTTTCAACCCAAAAAGACAAATTCTAAAAACAAAAATTTATTTTTTTACCAAAAAGTTTTATTAATAACAAAATAGGTGAAATTTCAAGCACAGTAGACCAAAAATAGTTCATTTTTAACGAAATAGATAAATTTTCAACAAAAAAAGATAACGTTTCAACCAAAAGTGGTATCGTTAAATTTTCACTTTCAAAAATTAATTTTTAAAGAAAACAAAACGAATTTTTAACGAGTTGAATTGAAAAAAGTACGAATGTTTAATCTCGTTGAATTCTTACCCAAAAAGATGAATTTTTTAACAAACAAACAAAAAACAAATTTTTCAAAAAATACATGAGTTTTCAAGAAAATAATTAAATTTGCAGCCAAACTGGTGCATCTTAAAAAAATTAATTTTGTAACAAAGTAGGATGAATTTTTAACCAAATATTAAAAATTTCAACCAGCAATATACTTTTTTGCCAAAAAACTTCATTTTCTACCAGTCAAATTCTAAAATAAATAGTTTAATTTTTTACCAATCAGTAGAATTTTTTACCGAAATAGTTGAATTTTCAACCAAAACAATAAATTTTTCAGCAAAAAAGTTTATTTTTAACCGATTAGCTTACTTTTCAGGGCTATACCCGAACAAGTTACGCTTACGTCGAATATATTAATTTTCTACTAAATTGTAGATTTTTTATCGCGAAATTTAGAAAACTTGTAATAATTGATATAAAAAAAAAGGATTTTTATATCAATTAAAAAGCAGTTTAATTTAACCAGAAAAGACAAATTTTTAACAAAATGAAGAATTCTCAACCAAATAGTTACATTTTTAACTATATAATATCAATTTTCAATTAAAAAAAAAAAATTATATATAATTAATTAAAAATAAAATAGTCACGTTTTTAATATGAAAAATTAATTCTTAACCAACCAAACAGATCAATCTTTAATAACAAAAAATTTGCTTTTTTTAACAAAGTACATTAATTTTTCACTAAGTAGTTGAGTTAACTTATATTCTTGATTGAAATTTTAAATCTTTTGTTAAAAAATTCTTTTTTCCTTGAAGATTCATCATTTCAGTTAAATTTGTCTCTTTATTTGAAAATTTAACTATTTTATTGAAAATTCGTATTTTTGGGCTGGAAATTCAACTACTTTGCAATAAATCACTTTTTTATAGAAGTTTTATCATTTTAACAGGAAATTCGTTTTTAAGGCTGAAAATTAATCAATCTAATCAATAATTGACCTATTCCATTTTTGGTTGAAAATTTATCTTTTGTAGTTGAGAATATATTATGTTGAAACCTCGTCTTTTTTGGTAGAATATTAATCTTCTTGGCGGAAAATTCATCTACTTAGTTAAAAGTTAAACTCCTTTGTTAAAAATTAATTTTTAAATTTCAACTTTTGTGTAAAAAATTCGTTCTTCAGTTGAAAATGCAATTTTCAAACTGAAAATTTAACTATTCCGTTTTTGGATGAAAGTTCTTCTTTTTGATGTAAAAATCTATGTACCTTGTTGAAAATTCGAATTTTTTTGTGAAAAATTCAGCTAATTCTTTACTTTTTCGTTAATAATTTACTTTTTTCCAGAAGATTCATCATTTCAGTAGGAAATTCGTTTTTTAGATTGGAAATAAATTTTTTAACTTCTTTGCAAAAAAAAATAATTTTCATTAACAACTACTTTGTTGGAGATTTATTTGTTTTTCAATTGAAAATTAATTTATTAGACTAAAAATTAAAATATTCTAGGTTTTGTTAAGAATTTATCTATTTTGTTTCACACTTCAACTCTGGTTAAAAATTGATCCCTTTATGTTAAAAATTTATATATTCTGTTGAAAATGCAAAGCTTTATAAAAATTTTTCTGTTGGTCCTACGAACCCACATAGCACACTTCTCGAAAAACGAGGTCTGTCCCAGGTTTTTTCGGGAAAAGCGTAATTCTAAACCAGTAACGAAACTGGTTTTTTTTCGGGAAGTTGTGAATATTTCAGAGATGAGAGTCGGAACTCGATGATTCTAAAGAAACACTTTTGAAAATGAAAAAATTAATTTTCTGAGCTACAAACGTTTATGTATAGCCCAATATAGGCAAATTGTAATTTTTTTTCTTCCCTATCGTGTAAAAATTAATTTTGGATACACAAAAGTAGATCATTTTGATCTGAAGTTGATAATCAGAATGAAATGAAACGGTTTAATATCCCAGAATTCACAGTTTTCATATGAAGATAATAATTTAATTTTAATAACTTAATAATATATATTAATAATAATAATGTATTTTCATAATTTTATTTTTTCAATTGCTAATTGAAGAAATACAAAGTTATACAGATTGGTGAATTGTGGCTCCATTAAGAATCCGAAATGACCGTTAATGAAAGCTGATTTGAATAGTAACAAAATGATAATATTAAATTACAAAATTATTCTAGCTTTAATTTCTGCTTAATCAAAATAATTTTAAAACTACTGTACAAAATTTTGCTTACGACAGTTGTGGAGTTTAATAAACCGCCCTCGTTTGGTTTCTTCGACCTTTCGATGTCCTTGGGGCTGTACATGCATTTATTGCATAAGTTTAATGTACGAGATAGTGGAGCTTTCTAGACGATCGGAAATGCTTTCTATGAGATCCCACCATGTACTTTCTACTATCGCGAACGATCTAAGTTTGCATCTTCCCAAGAGCTGGGAATAATTTCAGTGTTACTGTCATAAGGGTCATTTATTATCTTTTGAATGGCATCAGAGCAGAAATAAATCATTCTTTTCTATAAAAAACCCTTACATTTTCAAGAAGAACATGAACATCTTATGAAAATTATATTTTATATATAATTTATAGTCGTAAAGTACAATGAAAGCTCTATTATCTAATAGATTTCTAACATATTTCTTCAAGGATACAATGAAATATGTTTATCTTTTTATTGAAAAATATTAAAAGTGTTATTCAATTTATAATACGATTTGGAAATAAGGTAACAAATCAGATTAGACGTTAATCCTTCGTAAAAATTAACGTCTGGGAACGTATTAGTTAAAATAACTAAGATTTATAAACTTGAAACTTCGGCTCAAAGAACGTTGCAGCAACAGATATTATGACTACTGGAATACAAAAATGGATTTTTTTTTATTTTCATGCATATTGCCTGGAAATTTGTTAGAATGCACAACAAAATAAAAGCATTTTTTAAAATAATAATATCAGGAGGTTCTGCCATCCCCATTAAGTTTAACACGTATTTTCCATAATAAAAAAAGATGTTTTTACAAATTTTATGCAGAATGATCAATACTAGGCAAATCAAGTGAAAATTGACTATTTATTTTTACAATTAGCTATAAAATACGATTTTGAACTTATTTTTTAAATATCACCCCCGTAAGTCTTATTTTATAGGGCACTAAAAACAAACCATGAGTGAAAAATCAGGTTTTGCAATTTAGCAAACATGATTGTTTAAACATATTATTGTTGTCTATAACTATCTTCTTCTTAATCAGTGCTAGATGGTTTCATTTTTTTTAATTTTTAACTTTTTGTCCACTTTTCACTAAGTGATGTAATAATTAATGCAAGTTAACATAAATTATTTTAAAACAATTTATTATGATTTATAGCTATCTTCTCATAGATAATTGTTAGAAAGTTGTGGTTTTTTCTAAAATCGTTTGCTTTTGGCTTTTTAGTTATGAAACAATTATTATATAAACATTATAGAGAATTATTAATCAAAAAATCTCTGTCTGTTTTTTGTGAAAAAATGTTTTTAAAATAAAACAAATATTTGTGAAATTTATACCTGACTTAAATTCCCTTCTGACTAGATACAAAAGTCAGAAAAAATATTTACTTCAAGTCGTAACAGAGTACCGAGAGCAATTCCCTGACTGCAGTAGGTCTACCTTGTTTCGTGAGATATTAAAATTCATTGATTATTTCATTTAGATCTTTTTAATCTTTATACATGTAATTTATCATCGATAACAACGTATTTTCTCAATTAGGAAATTTTCTTGACGCGTTAAAATAATCTTCGTGTTGTATAATTCGAAGCAAAATTCTTACAAGTCATTTATAGACCTATTCCTAATTATTTCATTCTTTGTCTTTGTCTTCACTGAAAGATAAACCTGTTGTTAACAATAATATTTTTAGAACATTGTCAAAAGAGAAGAAATAATTCGCTTTAAAAAAAAAAGAATGGTATTTGAAAAAAAATTTTTGCAGATATTCATTCATTATTTGTTCATACCTGAAAATTCAAAATAAAAATTTAATTTAAAAAACGCAACTGTCTAGAATTACTTTAAGAGAAGATAGTTATAAACAATAAACAATTGTTCAAATAACCGTGCTTGTTAACTTACATAAATTATTACCATAGTAAGTGAAAAGTGGACAAAAAGTTTAAAATTTTCAAAAAACCGCATCTATCTAGCAATTATATAGAAGAAAGTAGTGATAAACAGTAATATGGTCACACAATTATGTTTGCTACAATGCACTATTTATTAATTCACTAGAAGTACAAACTGGACGAAAAGTTAAAAATTTCAGAAAACAAGCGCAATTATCTAGCATCACTATAGAAAAAGACAGTTCTAAGCAATGATTATTTGTTAAAACAATTAGGTTTGTTCAATTGCATAAATAATTACCTTACACGAATTAAAAAGTGGATCGGAAGTGGATAAAAAGTGAAAAATTATAGACAAAACTCTAACTTTATAGCATAATTCTAAGAGGGGTTTTTTGATGATTAGTAACCTGTTTAAACAATTATTTTTGTTTGATTTAATTCACTATTGGTTCGTTTAATATAAAAAGTCGGTAATTAGTTAAAAAATTGAGAGCAAACCACGACTTTCTAACTTTATTCTAAGAGAAAATTGATAAAGAATAATAAATTGTTTAAATAATAAATATAAACATCTCATTATCAGCAGAAATATAAAATATCATGTATTAAAAACAATTTGTGTTAAAAAGCCACAAAGAATCATAATTAGCCCAAAAAACTCGCAAAATCCAATTTTGCACTCATGGGGTTTCATTGGGACCCATTAAACAGACTTATGGGCGGAATATTGTAAAAGTAATTCTTGATTCATATTCCGTGACTTACTATGAAAAGAGATGTAGTTTCAACTCGATTTACCTAATATTAAAGATTTTGAATAAAAATCACAAAAACGTCTTTTTTATGGGAAATACGTGTTAGGCATGCGGAACCTCTGAATATCTTTTTATTAAACCGCATATCTTTTTTTGTGTAAATAAAAAAATTTTAGACTACCCTGATGTTCATACTATTATTTTTTTTATTTTAAAATTTGTCTGCTCTGGCGCTAAAATCAATCATATTCAATTTACACATTTAAATTTTATTACTGAGTTAGAAATTACTAATTATACATCACAGTTAACAACAATGTCTTGATAATTATATCAAAAAATATTATTTTTAAGTATGAATTATTATAAGCAGGCAATGAAAATAGTTCTAGAGAATCCATAAAATTCCTAATACAAAACGATGAAATTGTCTTTAGTTTAAGAAAAAAAATTGTACATTTAAATCTTTGAACTAATTGTCTTCAAGTACATAGGTTAAAAAACAGCTTATTCCAACAAAAAAAAACTGATTTTTACGAAAACAGTTAAATTACAAAAGCATTTAAATATTTATGTATATTTATTTTTCGCTTTTATTATCATATTGTCAAAGTTTGATAGAAGAAACTATTATAAAGTATTTTTTACCAGGGTATCTGCATGTTGGGGAAAACCTGAACATCAAAGAAAAAGCTCAGGATTTTGTAAAATTCTTACAAAAGTCAGGGAATTTTTATAGAAGGCACTTTAAATAACTGTGGAGGATAATACATTTAAAATTTAAATATTTTAGTTTATAATTTGTCTATTCCATTTATAAAAGATTCTATGTTAAAAATGTTACAAGATTAAGATTCTAGTATTTCAATATTATTAGCCAAAGATAATGAAAAATTGTCTAGAGAAAAATGAGGGAATTTTTAAAATTAAGTTTTGCGGACACTATAATATGCCTTTTTTGTTATTAATTTCTTTGCCTTGTACTTCTATTACTATATCTTCTTTTTTGCTTTGCTTCCTCCTGGCGATTTTATTTTAGTTAAAATTTTTGTTATTGTTTGAAAATTTAACAATTCTGTTAAAAAGTCATTCTTTTTGTTCGAAAATTCAACTGTTATGTTGAAAATTCATCTATTTTTTAAATTTGTCTTCTTGGTTTAAAAATTTATCTGCTTTAATAGAAATTTTATCTTCTTTTGAATAGAAATAAAACTGTTTGGCTGAAGATTAACGTTCTTTTGTTGAGGATTCAACTATTTTGTTGAAAATTTGTCTTTTAATTGCATTTTACTGTTATTCATTTTAAATTAAAATCATTGTTTATTGAATTATTTTTTATTACATTATTCGTTGCGAAATCATCTTTTTGGTTTGAAAATTCAATTTTTTGAAAAAAGTTGAAAAATTTAATATCTTTTTGGTTGAAAAACTTGAATATTTTGTTGAAAATTCCTTTTTTGTCGGAAAAATTTTTTTTTTGTTGAAAATTAATTTTTTTGCTAAAAATTCAACTTTTACATTTTTTGTAGAAAATTGATCTCTTTCATCAAGTTTAATCTCTTTTTGCTTAAAAATTTGACCATTTGGTTAAAAATTCATTTTCGTACTTTTAAAAATGAACACTTTCATTAAAAAATCAAATACTAGGTTGAAAATTGAATTATTTACCTAAAAACTCGCTTTTATGGTCCTTTTGGACTAAAAATTCATCTGCTATAGTATAAAGCCAACTTTTTTGGTTGAAATAAATAATTAAATTTGAAAATTTCGAATTTCAATCTGAAATTATATTATATAATGATAATTAGGAAAAAGGAGGGAAATTTAGGGGAAAAATTCATTAAAGAATCCTGTTTACTTAACGGAATTTTGATATTAAATACTATTTTAAAGAAAATTAAAAACAGTGTAAATAAAAATCCAAAATAAGATTTTTGTTCTACCGCGGACGAATTCTGAAATCAAAAGAAAAGTAACAGAATGAACATACATTTCAGTAAGGCAAAATCTGTATTCATACAGCGTTCTTTAAGCCGATGCTTCACTTCAAGGAAGTAGGAGTATAACTACGACTTATTTGGAAAAATTATTTAAGAATTTTATATATAAGGTATTTTATATATTATGAAGTATTTCTCCTATACCCTTGCGTTACCCGCTTTTTTTTACATTCCCTTCTTTGCATATTTAAAAAAAATCTCCCCTTTTTTCCTTTTCTTTTTAAATATATGAAATTTGAATTACGCGGAAAATGCTTTAAAATTATAAGATGTACATAAGAACTAGAAAAGCCATTTTTCTTTCACATCTGCTAAAATAATCCTTTTCAACACTAAAATAAAAATTATGAATAAGTAAATTACAAATGAAAAAACAATATATCGCACACAATTATTACTACATAAGTGGAAAAATTTTAATGTCCTGTAATCTAAAATACATCAGAAATAAAAAATCTCAAAAGAAAAACTTGAAGCTGAAACATTTCAAAACATATCGAAAGTGTGAAAACCGGAGACAGAAGTTGTTATTTAATATAGAAAGTTGGAACTGTGAAAAAATACATAGTTATCTCGAAAAGAAGCATCAGAGAGTATCTCTTTTCAATTAACGCTTACAAAACTTAAATAAAAAAAAATGGAATATTCTAAGTTGATCAACTGCAGAGTTAAATGTTTTACCATAAGCTATTCAAAGTCAAATGTTCAAAATTGTACCACTTGCGTTTTAAACCTGTACAGGAGTGTTTAGCAGTCTGAAATTTTCTTTTTAAATCTTACAAATAAAAAATTCACAAATGTTTATTTGACTGATTTCAAACTATAGTATTTAGGAATCACATAAATGTTTAAAGCCAAAATATTTTTCACTCAATCTATACAAATAAAATATTGTTGAAATGTAAAATATTTGTAGGAGCTCAAATTTGGAATATTTTTATTTTGTGCTTAGAAGTATTGATGAGTGTAGTTTCAAATTAACATTCAAATTATTAAAATGTATAAGAACAAAATGACAAACAATGGAAAGAAATATTTTATAATACTTACTAGTATTAAAATTTATTTATTAATGATGGTATATTCTTACAAGTAAAAATATTCTGATTATGAGAACGTTTTTAAACGTACGAAATTTGTTGATTGTAAACAATTATATTTTTTCAGACTTTTCTATATCGCTGTGAATGGGTTTTAAATGATCTAAGTATATCTAATTTTTAAAGATAAATTCTTTGATGGTAAAAATTAATCATGTCAGTATTTCATTGATTTATTATAAACTTTTTTGATTTATTGCGTTATTAGTTCTTGAATTCTGTTTAATCTAGTAGAATTCAATTTTATTTGCTTTAATACATTTCTAATTTCGTTAAATTACATTCAATTATCTTTAGCTGATTCCATTAAGGTTGATTTCAATTAAATACCTTTATATTACATTAGATTCACCACAAATTCTTCTTAATTCCGCCAAATTTTTTTAACTCAGTTAAATTTACTTGAGATATGTTAAACTTTTTTGAATTTCATTCTTTTTAGTTTCAGGACTCTTAAATTCAGACTTGGATTGAGATATGACAATTTTTAATTGAATTTAATTCAGTTTAGTTTTAAATATTTTTTGAATTCTGTGAAAATTTATATTTATATTCAGCTACTTTCGAGTTCCGTTAAATTAACATTTTATTTTCTCGAATTTCATACAATTTTCTTTAGTTAAATTCTTCAAAATTAACAGCATTCCGTTCAGCCTGATTGTTTTCAATTAAATAGTTTATTTAGCTCTATATAATTTACTTAAATGAAATTTCAATTATTTTACATTTAGCAGTGTGTAATTTTCTTTAATTAACATTAAGCGATGAAAGTTGTTGAGATTAAATCAATTTTTATAATTTTTCTTCACCTCTATTGGATTCACGTGTATTTATTTTCAATTTGTTATACTTTTGTTGCGATCACATGCAACTTTCTTTTAATTTTGTTGCACCTAAATCAATTTCAACATGCATTTACTCAAAATAATTTTAATTTTCTCAGATTAACCTCAATTCTTTCACTTCATAGTCTTCATACTAAATTCTGTAACTTCACTTTCATTATTTGTTATTTTAAATAAGGCAGGGTACCAAGTTGGAGTGTCAGAACACGTATTTAACAGTTTCATTAAAAAACATTTTTTTTTGACTTGTTACAATCATTCAAAGATAACTTGAAAATTCTCAAAAATTCACAACTAGTTTTTTCAAAATGCAGTGTCTTCCCAGCAAGTATTGGTGTCTATTATTTGATTTGTTTATTTTGTTTGTTTTTCTTAAATAAGTGGAAGTGAATTTTCTTAAAAGCCCCACTTCAAATAAAATTTTTTTTCAGAAATAGCTGGTAATATGTACCACATTTATCTCGCAAGATTCATTTTTGATTATTTACTGATTTGTAAAGCCGTACAAATAATTATTTTATGCCAATTCGTATGATTAACGCGTTTTTCCTTTAGGACGTCAATCGTTGAAAATCGTACGTGTGCGCCTGCGCATAAGCGCGGTCGAGCTACTGCGCAAGCGCACACTACCGACATGCGAACAAAAAAACGCGGAACCGTTCTTTTTTGCATAAAATATCGTGTATCACGAGTCAACTCGGCGACATGCACGCTTGATGATCGACTCGTACTAAAATCATCGGACTCGGCTGTCAAAGGCGCCATTACTGGCTAGTAACACAATATACTATTGAGTTGAAAAAATATTTTAAAAACAATTATT
>JAUELO010000179.1:48084033-48094157 GCA_032357855.1 Amphibolips quercusostensackenii | reverse complement strand
ATTTTCAATGTTATTTTCACGATTTAAACTAAAGATACGCATTCTAGCGCAAAGTGATTTTTATATCATTTGAAGACGTCATTTAAGCGAAGAATTTTTTCTAATAAAACGTTATTGTAACTTGCGTCGTTTTGCCAATAAGGTAATTTTTTTATTATTAATGTATCCTTATAACAAAAGTTTATTTATGCGCATCTTTTTTGGTTAAACAACCTCTTTCTATTAATTTTTTTTGTCTCTTGTGCCGTTTTTTCAAAAATTCAATTGTTTAATTTTGAATCTTATTTTTTACGATTAAACGAAAATCAACTCGTCCTGCCCAAAAATTAGTACAGACCAATTAGTAGATCCTTTTTGGATGAACAACTTCCGTCTGTTAATTTTTTTTTCGTACCTTGTGTTATTTGCCAAAAAAAAATATTTTTTATTTTTAATGTAATTTTTCACGATTGAAACAAAAACTGCGCATTCTATATAAAAATAATTTTAAACAAATTTACAGATCTCATTTTGATTTCCGTTCATTAATTTTTTATTTTTAATATAATTTTTCACGATTAAAACAAAAACTACGCATCCTATTAAAAAATGATGAGTGTTAAATGTGTAGCTCTTTCTTGGGTAAACAACTTTTGTCTTGTTGTTTTCTCCAATGCTTGTGTCATTCGTTCAAAATTTCTTTTCTTTATTTTTAATATTGTTTTTTACGATTGAAACAAAAAATACGTGTACCATGAAAAAGCGAACAATAAAAAATTTAGAAATCTTTTTTGGGTGCACAATCTTTGTCGATTTATGTTTTATCATATCTTGCATATTTTGTCCACGAAATGGAATTTTTTATTCTACGTTATTTTTTGCGCAATCAAGTTTTGAATTTTCGATTTTCTAGAAAAATTTAGAAAGTTGTTATGATAATCTTGTAGGGTGTTTAAAATGAAACATTTTTTTCTCTAACTTGTTTTCATATAGTGCGTTGTTTAGCTTAAAATGTTCATTTTCGTTTGTTTTTTGGAATCTTGTAAATGTTATAACTCGGATAATTTTTTGTTATCAAGAAAAAGTCATTGAGATCAATTATTTGCCTCTTTAAGTACTACTAATTTCCGTGCATAGAATTTTTAAATCTTAAAAAACAGTGGTCTCAAAAATTGTTTAAACGCTCTAACTTTTTAAATTCGACATTTTACGAATATTATTTTTTTTCTCCGAAGGAAAGACTTAAGAGAAGTCGCTATCTATCATAATAATTGCTAATACATTTAACGAACATAAATAATCAGTTTAAGATTCTTATAAACAATTTATAAAATTAACTATTTTGATAAGGTGCATACCCGCAACAAAAAACTTTATTTTAATTGAAAATGTATGAATATCTCGTAGGAGTAGTATTTAGAATAGAAAATAAACATTAGTCAACAATTACTATTGTTGTAAATATTCTAATAAACAAATAGTTTTTTTTAAGCATTGGTTTTTTCGTCAAACAACTTTTTAATTAATTCTAAATTATAATATATAGCTGCAGAAAAATAAAAATGTTAAATATTGATAGTGTTAATAAGAATATTACAAACAAATAAGAAAATGTAGCGTTGTCCATTGAATTTTTTTTTGCTAAATTATGTTGCAGCTATCACAGCGGTTATATTTTATCAAGAAAATGTGTTTAAACTTTGAAAGTTACAATTTTTATTGTTTTATTTAACAAATTTTAATCTGTGAATAGAATTATTGAATTTTTATGCATGAATAATAATTAAAAAATTGTCAATTTTGAAAAAAATTTGAGTCAATTTAAAAGATGTTTCAAAGTTTTTAAAAGATCTAACCTCAATTTAAAACTTGAAGAGATTTAAAAAAATTAAGAACTAAATGTATATTTCTGATGATTTCAAAATAAAATTTTGAAGTTTTCTGAGCATCATTAAAGGTCATGAGGAAATAAAACATATATCTCAAGATTTCTGGGAGAATTTTAAGGGATTTTTCATGTTGAAAAATTAATGCTAAGAGATTGTTCAAAAGATTAAAAAAAAACAACTTTTGATAATTGAATAACATTTTAACAATTATCAATTTGAAAAAAGTTCAGGAAGTTTAAGATATATATTTAGAAGTTTCAAAAATAGATTTTTGAAGATTTCGAAAAAAATTTAGAAGTCTTTTGACGGTTTTAAAAGATTTAAAAAAATCAAATTTTTAAAACAAAATTCCTAGAAAAACTAAAAATATATATTTTTTAAATTAACTCAAAAAGAATATCTAAAAAGATTTCTAAAATGAAAAAAAGAATCTAGAGGATTTTAGTCCAATTTATTTCATTTTGCAGGATTTTCAAACAATTGTAGGAAAGCTTCTAGTTCCAAGATAATAACAAAATTTTCATTAGATTCTTGCAAAAATTGAAAAAAAAAATATATATATATAATTTTCAAGTGGATATTCAGGAAAATTTCAAAACAAACTTCTATGTACAAACAAATGTTTCTAGTTTAAAATTGCTTAGAATGGATTTTTTTAAATCTTTGCACTGTACAACGTTGGAAAGTTAAAAGTTAAAATTTTTGCAGTTTAATGGCTAATAATTAAAAAATTTTCAATTGTGAAGTGTTAAAAGCTTCCGTTTTATACGCTTAAATTATTGAGCGTTTGCATTAAAAAATTGTTGAGCTTTAATTCAAAAAGTTTTGAATTCGTACACTTTAAGTGTTTTAATTTTAATGATATAATTATATAATTTGATTTATATTTGCATTTAAAATGTTATTCTTTTTTGATCTGGAATGACAAATATTGGGACACTCCAATAACATAATTTGAAATGACACATTTTGTGTCTAATCGATGCTATATATTTGAAAAAAAATGAAACATAAGATTTTTTTTGGTTTAGTAACGATTATTCATTAATGTTGTTTAATATTCTACCATTCTCTTAAGTTTAAACATAGAAGCTTTTTTGTAATAACGATTATGTACACCCTCAATTAAAAATATCTTATTGCAATTTTCTATATATTTGTCATCCTAGGTCAAAAGAGACCAACATTTGGCTGGAAAACCTGCAAATTCCTGTATATTCTTGTAGTTGTACTTCTTGGCAAATTCTTGTAGCAAATTAAACTACAATAAAATACAGTTATGTACAAATATAAATACAAGGAAAGTACAAAATTCGTCAGAATAATGGACAAAAGTTGTACTATTCTGTAATTTTGGTTGTAGTTTGTTGTATTTATTAGTTAATTCCTGTAAGAATGGCTTTACTTTTTTGTACTTTTTGTAAACAATTTTCCTCCAGGGTTCTTGACCCGTAAAAAGAAATCATCATTTATTTCATTCAATAATAAATAATGAGTCATGTGAGCATATTCAAATATATATTCTATTATTTCTAAAATAATAATGATAATAATTTCCAAAAATGCACATTATTGCTTTCAAATAATTGACAAATTGAAATTTCTCAGAAAATATATTGTATACTAATATGTAGTAATGATGAAGTTTTTCCTTATTTATGAGCGTCTTATTTTCAGTTATGTGATTTCTGTTGCTCAGGATCATAATAATTGCTGAAACTCGATAAAATTTGCGATAAACTGGTACACAACTTCGAAATTGAGTAAGTCAATGCGTATATAAACGTGTTTACAAGGAATTGTGAATGTTGCACGCAACACGTATAAACGTGACTTTACGCAAACTTTGTAAGCAGTACGTAATCATTACCAAGAATTAGATGCGTGAAGTGACAAAAATTATAAAAACATTTTGTTCAAATAAAAAATAATTGTTGAATTTTTAATTTATTATTGCAAATTCTTCTTTTAATTCAATATTTACTGTCATTAATGACAGGCCTCGGATTCACCTCTCCACTACCACTCTATTGGCACCGTTTGACACTTTTTTTGAGCGATGATACTATTTTGCTACTATTTACAAAAAATATGACACAAAAGACACTATTTGGCACTTTTTTAGGCGTTTGAAATATTTTGAAATTATTTTTAAAAAATGACACTGTAGACACTATTTCCATCCATATGTCCGCTATTACCACTATTTCTTAACTTTTCCTTGGAAAATATTTTTTAGCTTTTTTTGCTTATTAGCTGAAATATAATACGAGTATGTCTACCATCAGGAAGATTGTCTGAATAGCTAACTAAAAGCTGTGCATGAACCTCCCTCTGTTAGGGTCCGTAAGATTTGACCCCCCCCCCCTTCCACTATCTTACTTAATTTTCGCTGCCTAAATTATTTTAGCAAATTTATTTAGGGGTCATCCAAAAATTACATTAGACTATTTGGGAGTAGGGATGAAGGGGGTGGGGGTGGGGGTAAAATCTTTCTGTTTCTTATGAGTTAACAATGTAGTTTGACTTTCAACCAAATAGTTGAATCTTCAACGAAAAAAAGATAAATTCTCATTACAAAATGTATTAGTTGATATTTTACATAAGAAAAGATTTTCATTTTAAACCGAAAACCAATCAAACAGTTTCATTTTTTATGAAGAAGATTAGCTTTCTGCAAAGCAGTTGAATCTTCAACCAAATAGTAAAATTTTTATCTAAATTGTTGAATTTACAACCTGAAAGATCAATTTTTTTTTTTTTTAATATGAATTTTCAACAAGTTACATAAATTTTTAACTAAATAGTTTAAGCAGTATATGTGGTGTTAGTTCAAATTTTATTTTATTAATTTTTATTTGTTACTTTTTGTTTTTCAACCTTTTTAACTAAATTTTGAATTTTTATATTAGAAATATATCATTTTTTTATAAAAAACGAAATAGTACAATTCGCATTTAACAGAATTAATTTTCAACTTAAAAAAAAAAACGAATTTTCCAGAAAACAGATTTATTTTGTACCAAATAGTTTAATTCTCTATTAAAGGAGATGAATTTTCAACATAAAAAAATATTTTCAACGAAATAGTTGAATTCTCAACATAAAAGATTAATTTTTCACAAAAAAAAATGAATTTGTAACAAATAACATAAATTTTTAACTAAATAGTTTGAACGACGTATGCGATGCTAGTCCTAATTTTATTTTTATAATTTTTAGTTAATATTCTTTTTGGTTCTAAAATTTTTTAATTAGATAGGTGAATTTTCAAACTAAAAAGATCAATTTTTAAAAATAAAATGGAGTAGTTAAATTTTCAATTAGGAGTTGAATTTTTAACCCAAGAATATGAATTTTTAACAAAAAAGTCAATTTCCAACTCCAATTTCAACTTTCTGTCCAAACAATTGATTTATAAATAAAAAAAACGAATTTTCAACTAAAATTATAAATCTTCTAAACAAAAAAAATTACCTTTTAAGAAAGTGGTTCAACTTTCAATGAAGGATTTAAATTTTCAACCTAAGAAGACCAATTTTCAACGAATTTGCTAAATTAGACGTTTCAGCAAAAAAAAAAAAAATGATTTCAATGTAAAATTGAGAACAGTTGCATTTAACCAACAAAATCGAATTTTCAACAAAATACTTGCATCATTAGCTAAAAGAGAATAATTTTCAATCAGTTGCATTTTTAAACACAAAAATTGGTTTTCTACTCCCCCCTCCAAAAAAAAAATTTTAAACAGAATACATCATTTTTTAACTAAATAGTGAAATAGTTACATTTTTTGCTAAAGTGTTAAATTTTCAAGACAAATGACGACTGTTCTACAAAACAGCTAAATTTTTAACAAAAAAGTTAATTTCCAATCGAAACAGATTAATTTTTAATCAGACAGTTGCTTTTTTGACCAAAAACGATGAAATTTCTGAAGAAAGAGAATAAAAAATTTTAAACCAAAAAGATAAATGCTCAAGAAAATGGTTACATTTCCAATAAAGAAAGATTGTATTCAAGTAAGAAAAAGAAATTCAATTAAATTTTTTAATTTTTTCAAGAAAAAAATACGAATTTTCAACCAAACAGTTTAATTTTAAACCAAGAAGAATTAGGACAGACTTTTTAACAACATTGTTGAATTTTTAACCAAATCATTTGATTTTGAACCAAATAATGAATTCGTTACCAAAAAATAAGAATTTTTGACTAAAAAATATGATTTCTTAACCAAAAATATAATAGTAAACTTTTTAGTCTAAAAGATCTATCGTTTAACTAAAAATGGCTGGGTTTTCTTATTCGATTCTATTAATTTAGTTTGCATTGAAGTAAAAGAAAGAGAAGAAGAGGGGAATTGCAAAAAGACTGTAAAGCCCGTGATAAATAAATATAAATTTTGATCATTTATAAACTATAGAATAACATTTTAAATAAACATTGAAGTTCATTTTTACTACTTTCAAAATATTAGATTAGAAAATTAGATACATATTTTGATTTAAACAAAAAAATAATTTTCAATTGCTCACTTTTTGATTTTGAACTGTATACTTTAAAATGTAGACTAAGCATGAGTTTAATACATGAAAAATTTTCTCACACTATTTTGACACTATTTTTTCAAATTTGTGTGACTATTTACACTATTCTTCAGCTCTGAGGTGAAAGGGATGACTAAAATATCCCGAAAAATATCCCGAAAAATAACATTTCTGACACCGTGAAATTCCCAAATTGGAAAATTCCCGAATAATAAGATTCCTGAATTGAAAAATTCCCGAATAATTTATAATATTACCTTATTTGAAAATTCCGGATATTCGATTATCGTATTTTTAATAATTATATTAAATGTTTCAAAAATTTAATTGTTGAAGTTCGGGAATTTTCTAGTTCGGATAGTTTATAATTCAGGAATTTTCCAATCTGTGAATTTTACAATATCGGGAATTTTATTTTTCGAAATTTTTTAGTCGTCCCAAGTGAGTTCAAAGCCTTAAATTAGGACTAGAGATTAAGCTACCTCTGAAGTTAATGAAATCTATTTTATAACTCAATTTAAATTAATGAAATGGGAAAATAATTGACTTATCGAAGAATCTCGGGATTTACTACCGAGGTGAAAAATACAGGGAACATACTGGGATATCGGTAAAGGCTGCACCTGATCGTGATCGTGATGTCCCTTTTTGCATTCTAAACAGCCTATCGCTTTCGTTAGAACGGCTTTGTTCTAAACAATAAATAAGTCGCGATTTTCTTATCGCGGAATGCGCATTCGTAAACAGGACTTAACAACTTAATTCTATTAGCATCGGAGTTCCCGTTGATTTTGTACATTCCTTTTCTTATCATCAATTTATATTTCACGAACACCACAACGTCATATTCTTGGAAGGAAAACAGGCAAGAAAAATTTGTCGGAAGCCCAGCACTTATTTACCAGCGTCTAAAAACATATTAGCCAATTATTACTGAGTTTATTATTAATGATTTCGAAGGCAAGGTCGTTAACTTGATTCTTTAAATATCCCTGAACATGCATATTACCCCCAAATTTGTTCGAATCCACACGAAGAATGCTTTTTTTTTAAATGATATTTAGGAATTCCACAAGAGTGCTGCCAATGACCGAAAAATTTCCCGGTTTTCGGGTAAAATTGACACTTTGTTTTAAAAAATTTTCAGAAAGTAGTATCTGAAAATAACTTGCTTTGTCTATAAATGATGATTTTACAGTAAATCACTTTATATTATGCAATTACACATTTTTAAAACTATTTTATTTTGTAATTTAACTTAATCTTTCAGTTTGGCAAACCCCGTGAATTTTAGCACGTATTTCCCATAAGAAAAAAAGACATTTTAGTACATTTTATTCAAAGGTGAATCGTGTTAAAACTGCACATTTTTCTTTACAATCAGCTCTAGAATACAAATAAAGAATTATTTTTCAAATATCATCCCCATAAGTCTGTTTCATAGGGTTCCAGCAATTCCCCATAAGGTAATAAATAATTCAAGCTAACAAACCTAACTTTTCGAGCAATTCATTATTATTTCAATTAATATTCTCTTTGAATAATGTTAAAGAGTTGTGGTTTTTTAAGAAATTTTTTACTTTTTTTCTGTTTTTTATTCGGAGCTTGGTAAAAATTAATAATATTCAACAACCATAATTGTTTAACCAAGTTATTTTTTTTTTTGTAAAAAGTTCTAAACCTGGTGTAGAGGAGATAGCCACAGCGTAATTGACTTTGTTGTTGCGGATGGAAGACTAAGAGAGCTAGTAAAAGATACAAGGGTCACGAGGGGTTCTCAATGCATTACTGGTCATTACCTTCCAGTCTCCGAAACTAACTTAGGACAGGTATGGAGGATAAAGAGACCAAAAAAAAAAGACAATCGTGAATCAAGATTAAGAATCCACAGAAACAGGAAATGCGAAGAGAATTTCAAAATAAGATAAATGAACGTAGAGGTGAAGCAAGCTGGTAGGGGCTAGTAAACAGTAAAAATATAGAGGGCGCAACGACTATAATCCAGGATGCCATTTTTAGAAG
This sequence comes from Amphibolips quercusostensackenii, assembly GCA_032357855.1. NCBI lineage: Eukaryota > Metazoa > Arthropoda > Insecta > Hymenoptera > Cynipidae > Amphibolips > Amphibolips quercusostensackenii. The sequence goes on along the minus strand of JAUELO010000179.1, from coordinate 48,085,720 downwards.
TGCGACTGAAGTGTGTGGTACTGCGAGTGCAGAAAGAATGTCTGGTGATGCGTAGTGGGATGACGCAACCAAACCAGCAAGACAAGAAAATATAAGTGCATATCAAAAGGACTTAGCGATCAGAAAAAAAATAGGCCAGAAAATGATTGAAGAAGCAAAATGAGAAAAGTAAAACTACTAGTCAGGGAAAGTGGAGATAATATAAAAACAGAAGAAGAAAAGAAAATGCAAATTGATTTTGAAGGAAGCAAGAAACTGTTTTGTAAGTGAGTAAAATGCTATATGACTCAGACGAGATACTAGACATTTTAAGAGACTCTTTTAATAAACTATTGGGAGATAAAGCTATAGGAAAAAACAACTACGACATAAAACACGATATGCCAGAAAACCCGATTGAGAGAGTTTGTGTCTATGAGACTAGGGATATATAATTAAGAACTTAAAGAATCGTAAGTCTGCTGGTGTAGAGAGTGTCAACGCTGAAATGCTTAAATACGGTAGTGACTACATACCTACCATGTCCAAAGTAGAATCATGATAGGAAGATCATATACGGATCACATACATATTCAGCTTGAGACAGATCTCAGAACAAATTTTGAGAGTAAGGAAAAAAGTTTTCTGTGTATTTTTTAAGCAAGAAAAAGAATTTTTCAAGGCAGATAGAAGTAAACTTTAGGAGTCCTGTAAGAGCACGGAGTCAATGGATGGCTTTCACAAGTAATAAAAAAAATATGTTTTGATAGCAAACCGAGTGTAAGGGTACATGGAAAACGGAGCGACTAGTTCGATGTTATGCAAAGTGTTTGGCAAGGATGCATTATGTCCTCATGGCTATTTATTATATTCATTGAAAATGTGGGTTAGCGTTCGCAGATGATGAGGTTGTTATGGCAGAGTCAATCGAAGACTTGCACAAAATTTTGAGCAAATGAATACAAGCATGAAAAACATAGGCCTTGAAATTAACGTAAATAAAACAAAAATTATGGTGTTTTAAGAAAAAAGTAAGAAAACAATATGCAACATTGTCCTTAGCGATTAGCAAAAAGAGCAAGTTGATAAGTAGGTATATCTTGGTAGCCTATATTCACAAATGACGGAAAGATAGATGGAGAACTAGACAGGTGTATAAAAAAGGGTGAAAAGGTTATTGGTAGTGTAAAATTAACGCGATTAGCATGGAATTCTCGCGCAAGATGTACGGTAAAACTCTGATGGACAAAGTGAGAAATAAGGTAATTCTGAAAGAATGTGGTGTGGAGGAAATACTAGTTAAAATGTGTGAAAGAAATGCGTTGAGATGATTTGGGCATGTTGAGAGAATGAAAGATGAGCGCTTGACAAAACAAGCGTATGAAGGTAAAGAAAATGGCAATGAGCCTAGAGGCAGTACGGGAAAATAATGGTTAGAATGTGTAAATGAGACCCTAATTCGAAGAGACATAAGCCATAGAAACACAAGTGCTTGCATGAGAAAATGCATGGACGTGAAGGAAGCGAGATAAGTGTGCCAAGACAGGAAAGTGTGGCGACAAATAATTTATAAGAAATTCATGAAGAAGAGTGCCATTACAGTAAATGACACCTAAAACAAAAGACTTGGGATAATAAAGGGCCCAAGTGCGAAAGTCTACATAATGTGCGAGATTTTTCACTTAAGGTGACCGCTGGAGAGATTTAT
>JAUELO010000179.1:47914960-47934029 GCA_032357855.1 Amphibolips quercusostensackenii | reverse complement strand
TTGACTCTGGACTTAGTGTACATGTATAGTGAATAATGCTATCTTCCCTCGTTCCTCTTGTTTCTACTCTCAACTCTTATAGGCAGGACTTTTTCTTTCTTTCTCTGTTTAGCTCCTTCTCCCTTCCACCACCAATGCAGGAGCTCTCAGCTAAAACAGGTCAGCAAGCTGCTCCACTATCAAGCGACATAAGCATCGTTCTTTTCATGGAAAGTTTAAACAACAAAATGTAGATCCTAAATCCAATGCTTCTCAATTCCTGCTTCAATGATGTGCAATCAGTGAAACTTACAAGTCGGTTTCCACACCTTTGCAATTGATAACTGCTCCGGAAAATAGAAGATCACATATATTGTATGACCATGAATCATATTTTTCATCATTTTTTATTAGACTTTAGAGGGCTAATCTTCTGTTTGACTTGTCACCTTCCTTTCTATCTTATCTAGCCTACTATACACGCTCTATTCGACATTACACGTTTTGCCCATTTTCTTTTTATCTCTATTAGTTAAATTAGGACAGTAAATAACGCTGAAGTTGTGTTTGCTTTCTAAAGTCCTCTTTACCTAGTTATGCCAATAATAATTGGTGCCTCGTTCACTTGAAGTAGGGAAAATGCTTTAAGAATAAAATACAGGCGTTCACTTAGAGAAATACTTGTCTTGAAATAAAAGCATCATCCTTTTGTCTGTCTGATTGAACCACGTGAGTATTTTTTTTACACAATCAGAATTAGTTGGCAGCAAGATTAGGTGAAGTTTGCACCAAAAAAATAACGCAAAAAGATTCTTTTTAAAGCATGTGAATACCCTCTTAACCTTCAAATAATTTAAGAGAAAATATTTCCATTTGTGTCAAGAAACATCCTTTTAACACAAAAGGACATTTCTCGAGTATTATTGATACCGTTTCCTTCGAGGTTTCCTCTCTATTTCTGATGTTCACTTCGAGGTTCTCTTTGGCTGAGTTCCAGCCGCCCCAATCAGCCTGTTTCTTTTTCACTTTTTCATTCCTTTTTTCTTATCTCTCGCTCTTGGTTGCAGCAGCCGAGCTGAAACAGGTCAGCGATCTGCTCCACTGTCGTAGACACCATTTTTTTACTCGGAATAAAATCCACTGACGCGTTAAAGCAATTTATAGTTTATGCTTTCTGTTTATACTCATACTTTAACTTATGATTACAGTTCACATAATATGCTTACAGATTACTGGAAACTAGACCATAAGTTTCTTATCTTTAATACTGATTTCTTACTTTATTTTACTTTGTATCCTTGGAAAGATTCCAATTACGAATAATATCACTCCAATCTCTACGTCTGATGCAAAAATAACTGGTAAACGATTTTTAAACACTATATTTATCATTTGTATATTTGCGTATGTATAATGGATGGAATGAAAATGAAACTTATGTCTTAATTTTTAGAAATGCGAGATTTAATTCGAGAGATAAGAATGTCATGTATACAAATCGAAGACTTCGACGCTAGAATGAGAGACGAGCTTGGTCTGTATCGCCATTGTTATTGCCTGGCATTAAAGTCTCTTCGAAGATTGCGTAATCCTCTTCTTATTTACTGTACATCTATTCCCGACTGAAACTTTATCGAGGGATCTAAGAATTTTTAGGCCAGATAGACCCGCGCCTAAATTATTTCAAATTAATGAGCCTGCAGCACTGACCTTTCAGAATTTTAAACATATTATGAATGTCTGAACTTTTGGCACTTTAAGGTTTCATAAACATAGTTCTTATAATAGAGCTTCATATCTCGAACATGACATAAATATTTTTTGTCATGAGAATAATATTCGGAGGAAGATGCCCACAGTTGCTCGGTGTTCATTTTTCTTCTACTATTCAATGAAAGTTACTGGAAATTTATAAGAATGTGTCTTAAATTTAATAAGACTAGTAGACACATAAAACACTATAGACAGTCACCATAAATCATAGACTGTCACTTAAATTTTAAACAACTTTTTTTCCGTGTATGACTCTATTGTATTGACGTGTTTCAGAATAAATTTGTATGCTTCTCGTATACGCAGAAAAATGGATTTCGAAAAATAGGGACTGAGTCCTGTATTTTGAGTAAAATGGATCCAGAATGAATTTTGCTTGAAGAGTACTGTGCGCCCAGCGCTCTATCCAGAAGGAGAGTGCTGCCTACAGTGGCAGTCTATGGCTGCCTACATTTTAGAAATCAGTCACACTTTTTTTGTGAACACGATAACTTGAAAACGGTTGCAGATAAATTGATGAAATTTTGAGGGCTTATTTTTATCGCTAATATCTTAAAACTGACTAAAGGATTTCTAAAAATATTCATTACATCTTTTTGTAGCTTTTTATAATATTTTGAAAATCCGTTTTTATAGTAAAATTTTTTTCATTAGGATAATTCAAAATTGACGCAAGAATATAAAAGTTTCCTTAGTTCCACACGAATCGATTGACCTATAATAAGAACATATTTGATCAAAGAGTGAGGAAGTTATGGTCATTTATATTATATTAAAACCCGATTTTTATAATAAAAATTTTCTCATCTGCATAATTTAGAGTTAATGTGAGAATAGAAATCGAGACGATTCGATTGACCAATAATGTTGATACATTGTAATGAAGAGTTGGAAAGTCATGGTAATGCATAATATTTGAAAATACGTTTTTTCATAGTAAAACTCTTTTATTTAACATAATTCAAAGTTGATGCTAGAACGGAAAAGATTCCTCAATTCCAGGCAAACCGATTGACCTATAATATTAATACACTTTTGTGATAAGTAAGAAAGTTATGCTTATTCGTAATATTTGAAACATCTGTTTTAAACAGATGCACTTTTTTTAACCAACATAATTCAAAGTTGATGCATGAATAAAAAATACATTTTCATCATAAATTTTAAAATAAAATAATTCTGACAATTTCTGTGCCATAATGATGAAGCTGGGAAAGGAATAGGGTGTGATAGAATTTTCCCCTTCCCTTTTCCAGATCGAAAAATTACTGTTTCAAATACAAAATTTGTTTTATCTGAGTTATCATTGCATTAAAAAAATTTTTGTATTATTTTGTAACTTTGAATTTTTTGGACATTTCTATTCTTAAATTGATCAAGATAAAAACTTTAGTTAGACTATTATTTAAAGAATCACTAATGCTTCCTCTTTGAGAAAGCAAATCCATTTGCTAATAGGCAGCACAGTGCTCGTGAAATAAGCACCATAAAGAAAGTGGAAACGCTCGAGATCGAATTCACAGCTAGTTTATTAACAAATTATATAATCTAGAATAAAACCTTTTTTCGACAAAAATTGATTCAATAACATTTAATGCGTATTCCGCTTCATGTTGCAGGATCAGCATACCAAATTTTTGTTATTATATAAATAAATCTTTAAAAAAGTAAAAAATATTATATATATATAATATATGAAAATATTAAAAATTAATATTGGAGTCTTGTAAAAAAGTAATCATCAAGATCGCAAGAAATGTATTCCTAAATTGTATTCTTTCCTAATAAAAAGAAATATCACAATCTGATTAAAGTATGTTTTGTCGATAAAACAATTAAATTCTCAATAACAATTCGAATTCTCAAACGGTTTAAACATAAGCGAAATCAAAATGAATCAGTTTTTATAGATATGATATTTACATATAATATTTAGGATATTTTTTTAATTATTATTTGTGCTACAAAGCATTCTTTAGAACACTAAAATTCAAAATCATCTATTAAATACTAAAATGTCTGCAAAAGGACTTTTTTCTTTTTTTGATTCAAGGCAAACTTTTTTTTAGTGATAAAAATCAATCTTATCTTACAGTTTCTGAAATTAGGTATAGATGAGAAAATATAATAAGATTGTTTCAATACAACTTGTAATGCGAACAAAAAAAGTAAAGACCACGTACTATTCTTAAAAATATTTGCTTACGCAGAGCCGACTTTAAGAATTTGAAATTATACACCTAAAAGGATTGAAATTGATAGTTGAAGAAAAGTATGCTAGATGTTAATAGATTCAAAGTTTAAAAAAAGTACTTTGCTGTTTATTTAAAATTATTACTGCTTATTATTTTACTAATTTTTGATCAAAATTTATGAACATCAAAAAGTGACGGAAAGACAAGGCGTCATCCTGTGCATGCATGAGTGACTTTGAGCGACATATTAATTAATTTTCTTGAGAAAATTATCCATAATGACTTCTGCACGTAACCAGGAAGCGGACAACCTTATATATCTTGTCACATATGTTTCTGATGATAATTACTCAACAAGTTTTTAACAATCTTTAATTTTATTATATTTTAGGTGCAATTCAAAAATTTATCAGAACAAACATTTTCCATGAATGTGTATGACTTTCCCCTTTTTAATGTCTCGACTCTATGAAAGTCTTCGGTGATAAAAAGAGCAATTATTAGAGGATTTACGGTGAGCAATGATTCTTCAGAGAAATGAATTTAGCTGAGTTGTAAATTATCCTGTCCTATAAAAAAACAATTTTGGAATGCAAAACTTAGACCGGATCTCATCATTATTATTTTTCTTCCTTTTAAAAAGAAATCGTTTATGAAGAGACTCACAGGAAAACACTTTTTATTATTTGTTTTAAGCGATAAAGCAGGCACATAAAATTCTAAATTCCTCAAGTCATTTGTCAAAACATACGACTGACAAGAAAAATAAAACTGAAGTGCCATTTCGTTGAATTATTTTTTATTTAGAAACCAGAATTATATTTAAGGCAGTGCCGCAATTTCCCCTTATGAGAGCGAAAATCGCGGATATATTTCTGCAATTAAAATATAATAAAACCCAGAAAGTAGAGCCACGCAAATAAGTGAAATCTAGCTAAGTTGTCATAAATAACCGAAACATATAAATACATAATATAAGTTAAAATAATGATCCATAATTACCAAGAAATTGAATACAAATGCCATAAATATGAGAATAGACGCGTGCTACTTTTGAGTTTGTTGCGGTTTCGGGTACCTAAAAAATTGAAGATTCTAATTTATGTTAAGTGGATGATTGAATCAGGCAGGTATGTAATTAAGAGTGATTTATAATAAATTTCCATCGATACACGTGCCTGCAATTTTGACACCTTTTGAACAACATTGAATCGAGTTAGGGAGCATGAAATTGAAACAAGTCTAGCTATAATGAATACCTTAAAGTGCAGGCAAATGATCGATCGAGTCGATTTCACCTTTTGAAGGTATCTTGTCGGAAAAGCGATTTGTTCGACGATTAGATCAATCACTATCGAAAGTCAGCACTGTAATCACAAAGGCGTACTTATTGGCCACGAATTGCTCGCACATCGGGTCGTACACTGATAAAATATTGCAGATCATTATAATCCTGCTATTGATCTCGATTATTGTATCTTCGGTGTATTATTTTAAAGTTTCAAATAATAGGAATTTCAAAAATTACTTTCTAAACTGAGTAGTTCACCATAAAGTCGATTTAGTAAGTATTAAAAAAATAATTCCATCGTTCAAGATTTTATAATATTTTGTAATGACAATCTGTAATAAAATGTTTAAATGAACAATTTCCTCTGTATGAAATCACTCTACATTTTCTTAAAAAGTTTTAGTCAGGATATCTATTAATAGAAATGACGAATTTTCTGCACCATCAACTTTTTATATCAAAATTTCCAAATCAGTAATTGTATATCATGATAAAATGTATTTATAAACATTTCGAATTATTATTGATGAAACAAAACATTTAAATGGTAAATTATTTTTCAATATTGGCAAGTTATTATGTTTTTAACATTTCGCTATTAAATTACAGTATTTAAAATTTTTCGTACCCTTAAAAAGATGAAGAAAAAGAAATTATGGATAAAAAAATTTAATACTTTAATTTACAAAGTATACGCACTACTGTCACTGATGAAAAAAAAATTTGTCGGTGCCGGTAACAAAATAATTGACCATACTAAAAATGAGATTTTTGAAAAAATATTAAATTGATTGAGGTTTTATTTCAAAACATTAATTATCTGTTGTAAAGATTTCCAAATATGTCGAAAAAGTATTTAGAATATTTTAGACAATTTTTTTATAGTTTTGGAAGTTTTAAAAAGAATCAAAATAATGTTAATCTTTTGAGAAGCTTAAAAAAAATAGAAACTTAATGTAGATTTTTCAAGAACACATCAAATGTTCCTTAAGTTTCTGGAAATATTCAAACTGATTTTTAATTTTAGAAAAGTAAATTAAAGAAAATATTAAACAGATTTCGAAACTTTTCCCATTATTCAGAAAGATAATTAGAAATTTGGAAAAAAATGTTTAAAAATTTAAAATTTATAAGGGTTTGAAAAATTTTATTTTAAATGTATAGATAGTTTCAATTTTGAAATTTTTTTTTTAATTTGAGAAATAATTAATTCGAGTCAGTTTGAAACATGTTTAAAAATTTATCTCTTTTGGTAGAAATTAAACTTCTTTAATTAAAAATGCTACTACACATTTTGTTTAAAGTTAGTTAGTTTTGGTTGAGGATTCCACCATTTTTTGTAAAATGTGTTCTTTTTTTTAGATTGACTCAACTCTTTTTGATTAATAATTAAAAATAATTTTTTGGTGAAAATTTAACTACTTTGTTATAAATTGAAATTCTTTGTTGAAAATTCATTTTTTCATTAAAAATTCATAACTTTATTTATCATTCACCTCATTCGTTGAAAATTCATCTTTTTGGTTAGAAATTTATCTTTTATTAAAAATTGAACTGCTTTGTTTTAGGATTCAACTCTTTTGTTTATATTTCATCTTTTTAAAAGAACTTAAATGTTTTTTATTCAAAATGAAAAAACTAGCTCACGAAAATATCAATTATTACATTTTTAATTAAGAATTTATCTTTTTTAGTAGAAAATTGAACAATTCGGGTAAAATTTGAACTAATATTTTTAAAAAAATTTTGTTTGTTAATTCATCATTTTTAGTTAAACATTCTTCTCTTTAATTAAAAATATTGACAGATGATAGGACATGCATCTATTGTGATGAACATTTAAAGATTTGGTTTAAAATTAACTTTATTGTTGAAAATTCATATTTTCCGATTAAAAATTATAAGATTTTTTAGAAAATTTGTTTTTTTTTGGGTCAAAATTTAATATTTTTTGGTTAAAAATGCAAACGGTTCAAAATTAATCTTGTTTGATTGAGGACTCAACTATTTTCTTAAAAACTCATATTTTCGGATTAAAAATTAACCAATTTTTTAGAAAATTTGTTTTTTTTTTAGGTAAAACTTCCATATTTTTGGTTAGAAATTCAACTGTTTGAAAATTGATCTCGTCTGGTTAAAGGTTCAACTATGTTATTGAAAATTCGTCTTTTTTGGTAGAAAATTCAACTATGAGTACTTGGTCGACAAGTAACTTTTTGAAAATTGTGATTTGACGTATCTGAAATCTTAAGAAATGTTTTCACTAAATTTATTTTAAAAATTTCTTTGTGGAAGTAACTCTTGTGCGAAGTTATTTAAAATAAACCCAATAAAAATATGAAATATAATGAAAAAGACATGAATTCGTTTAAGAAATGCTTGATGGATTTTGTACTAATGTATTAATGTATTTCATCAGTTAGAAAAAATACAATAATTTTTAGATTTTAATGATAAATTTCTTTATTGAGAAAATGCAGTTCACTAAAAGAGTGGCAGAATTGATTTTTTACGTACGCGTATTTTTATATAAAGAACATTCAATTTTATGATTCTGTATTCTCTATATTGCAAACACATTTTAAGGACCATCACTTTTAATTAAACGTTGTTTTCTAAAGTTTCTAATTATATTATTTAAACAAATAACATTTTGTGAACAAACGTTAACCATTTCTGTGAATAAATCAAATGCAAGTTAAAATAGTACAAATAAACATTAAAAGCAGTAAATAAAATTTTTCAAAATTGTTTGGCGGATATGTTTAAAATCATTACCTTCATACTACGTAATATAAAGCTAATGTATTATTTGTCTGAAAGAGCATTGAAAGTTGTTCGAAATTTCGATAGATTAAATTAAAAAAATTTTAATTACAAAACTTTTTTATTCAAGACTGAACTAAACTCTCGAAGATTTTCAATTTAATAAACTGGGATAGTATTTTCAATTCAAACATAGTACAAGTAATGATGCCATGAAATTAAAGAATGCAATTTTTGCAATCAAATTTAATGTCTTCATAGTTAATGAAATGTTAATGTTCTGTACTCTACTAAATTAGAAAAATTTTTTTCAAAGGAATCTCGATAAGACTTTTTTGAGCAAGAATGCCCTTAACTTTGAAAAACAAAACATATTGCAATAAATAGTAGTTGAGTCTGCTTTACTAATTTTGTATTTAGTTATTTATGCAATCTAATAGAGATCATGGAAAACAGCCGAAAAAATTGCATATATGTAATAACCCAACTCAAAACAACTTAAAAAAATGTTTGTAATTATCAAAATTTTAGAAAACGTTACTCACTTTAATTACTATAATTTCTAATACTGAAAAAATCGATAAATTCTTGTGAAAGGAAATTCTGTAGAACCTCATTTTTTTATTTAATTATAAAAAACACTTTTGATCTAATAATTAACATATAACTAAGTTTTAACAATATTTAGCTTTTAATACACAGTTCAATAATACACATCAATCATTTTTAATTTGAAAAAATGTATTGTAAGAGAAAATTGAAAAAGATTTGAAAACATTTCAAATGATTTCCCGAAATTTCCAAAAAGGTTGTAGAAGATTTTAAAGCAAAATTTTTTAATTTTGCAAAATTACAAAATTTTAGGAAAAAATCGAGTTAGCTTAGGGGATATTAATATAGCTTTTAAAAGATAAATAGTTTAATACGAAAAATATTTTAAAAATTAAAAATGTACATTTTTTATGACCTAGAACTTTTAATTTTCATGTTTGAGGTTTTGAAAAGGTTTCAAGATAATAAAAAAATTTCTTAAGTTTCCTGAAAAAATTTAAATAAAATATTTCAAAAGATTTTAGAATTTGTCAAAAAATAATCTGGAAGGGTTGAGGCAATTTTTTAATTTTTAAAGATTTAAAAAATTTTGAGAAATAATTTGATTTATTTTAAAAGTTTAAAATCCTGTATAAAAAAATAATTTTCTGAAACATTTTCTAGATACTTTTTCGACACCTGAAATCTTCAAAGATATTTTTGATTTCACTCAAGAATTCCAGGAAAATTATATTTATGTAAACCTAAAAACAAAGAAATAAACTTAAAAATAAATCGTTATTTGAAATTGTTATTTCCCATTTAAAATTATTTTTCTCTACAAATTATAATTTTGTTTAATTTTTTGTTATATCTTGACTCGAAATTCTTTTTTTGTTGAAAACTGAACTATTTTGTTAAAACGCATCTTTTTTAGTAGAATTCAACTGTTTTTGATTCAAAATTAAAATATTTTTGGTCGAAATAATAAATATTACATTTTTTGTTGAGAATTCATCTTTTTTGGTTGAAAATTCAACTATATAGTTGAAAATTAACTTCATTGCTAAAATTTTCTCTAGAATCGTAGGAAAATTATATTTATGGTTTTGTCTAGGCGTCCCGAAAAATTAGGGGAGTTTGAAAAGGGGATGGACTAGTCGTTTCTAATTTTCGGGACGATAAGACACTTTGTATATTTATATAACCTGAAAAATGAATAAACAAAGAAATCTACAAAATACATAGTTATTTGAAATTTTTATGTTGAATTAACAATTATTTTTCCTGTTAAATCCAAAAACGTCACGCGCACGTAGCGCACGATTGATGATGCTGGAGAATATAAAAATAGGGTACCATCAACTTTCCTTTGACAGGAATTTATCGATTTTTTAATTTTTTGAAAAAACTATTTTTAATGGTAGGGCAAGAACTCCTTAAATTTTATTTCGAATAGTATACATTCTTTGCAGTGAGGTAAGTGCTATTTCCTGAAAGTCTCATAATTCAAAAATTTGCTTTGGGATGAATTGACCTTTTAATCTGAACTTAATTATAAAATCGCAGCTTCAAGAGTTACCTACCTTAAATTTGTTTTTCAAAACGAAAAAAATTTGAGGGTCACATAGCACCCTGATACAGAATTCAATCCATTGTGCAAGATGAAATAGCTAAAATTGTAGAAGATATATTTTTTTAATGTGGCAAAAATAGAGATAATTTTTTCACCAAAAGAAAGAAATTTACGATTCAAAGTTTCAGATAATCTAAAAAAAAGGATTTCATGAGACACCCTATGGAATATCTAAAGTATTTTTAGAATATTTTGCAGTTCTTTATTAATAATAAAGTGAAAAATAGGCAAATTATTTCCTTTATAGATTTCTAAGTTCTCAGAAGACCGATAGTTCTCACCTATATAAGCCAGGTCCAGTTCTCTTTAAGATCGAGCAAGCAACCAGGTATGGCAAACAAAGAAATAAAAAAGAGTTCACCTTCTTAGTCCATTTCCGTCGAAAAATCCCAAAAGAAAAAAGCTTTAATCCTTAATTCGAAAATTAATCAACTCTTTGATATTTCATGGTTGCCTCACAGTTTTCAGGAAAAAATGCGAAATCCAATTTAGTTAATCATCCACTTTGAAGAGCACGTGATCAATTTAAATTAATAGGATTTTTAATTTATGTTTCAGTTTATAGAAAATGCCAAAGTTAATGATTGCCAAAACTATATTATTTTGATACATCAATCTAATAATGGGCAGAAATTTTTAAAATTTAAAAACGTATTGGGAATATTTCAAAATTAGATTCGGTAAATTGTAAGTGTTTTCAAAATGAACTCTGCTGAATTTTAATAACTTTAATGTTGGATATTTTACCTTCAAAAGGTTTAACATTTACAAAGTTAAAATTTACAGTTTTCTTATAACATTATTAAATTTTGAATTGATTTTAGTTAACATTTTCCTCATTAATAAAGACTTCCAATAAACTGAAATGTAAATACTACAATAATACAGTTTTGGACGTCACAATTTGGATTGTTTTATTTTGACAGATTACTTATTTAGAAAGGGTTAGTTTCCAAAGCTTAAATTTAGAATTGTAAATTCTTAATTTTTATTTATTAAAATATATTCATAAAACTAGCAATAAGGATTTGCGCAATAAAAACACGAAAAGTTTCTTATTAGCAGTCAAATTTACGATTAAAATATTTCAGGGTGACCTCTAAAAACAAAAACTTGTCCGTAGCCATATTCTGGTTGCAAAATATTTTATTGAGTAATGAAAATTAAACAATCAAAACTTTTATGCACAAAACAATTTCAGTTTGAATATTAAATACTTAAACAAAATTAAAGCATCCAAAGCATCAGGACACTTCTAAAGTTAAAGTATTGTAAAGTTAAAATTAAATAATATTCAGTTTATCAATTCATCAAACAATTTTATTAGACTTTTTTCGAAAAACGTTCTTTTTTCGTGCATAAAGAAAATTTAAGGTTTTTTCCTTCAAATATCCTTAAAAAATTTACATATTACTGTTCATTCGTTAAAATTAACGTCGCCAACTTAGACGATAACAATTTTGTAACCGGCTCTAAAAGTCATTCAACACTATTTTTTAAAAAAGTTAAAAAATAATTTGAAAGATTTTAATTATTGTGAAGAGTTTTTATAAATTCTTGAAGATTTTTAAAGATTCAATAGTGTTTAAAAAATTCCACGTGGTTTTAAAGAATTTCCTCGAAATTTATAAGTTTTCTGGAACTTTAAATAATAATAAGGGATTTTGAAGGCTCTCAATATCGTATTTGAATGAATTTCCTAGGATCTTCAAGGATTTTAAAGGACTTAAAATATCTTAAGAGATTTTAAGGAATATTATTAAGAGCTTTGCTTTCGGAGGTTTTAAAACATTTTAGGGTGTTAAAAAATATTCTTAGAGATTTTAAATATACTTCAATTCATTGTAAGAATTCAAAAATATCTGAAATATTTTAGGTTATTTTCAAAGATACAAAGGAATTTTCAACAGATTTCAATAATTTGAGAGGATTTAAAATATATTAGGGTATTTTAGAATATTCCAAGAAATTTTCAAGAGTTTTGAAAAATTTCTAGGGATTCCAAAGATTTCAAAGGATTTCAGGATTTTTCAAAAGATTCTAAGAATTTTTTAATTCATTCCATAAGTTCAAGAAATTTTACAAAATTTTAGGGTATTTTTAAATGTTAAAAGAAATTTTTAAGAGCTTTTCAAAATTTCGAGAATTTTCAAAATATTTCAAAGGAATTGAAATATTTAAGGGTATTTTAAAAGATTTCAAGGAACTTCAGAGGATTGTATAAAATTCCTAAAAGTAAAAACAAGAATTCGACGACCAAATTTGGACAAACAACATAAAATGTTGCTATTGTAATTTAAGGTTGGTTGTCCGGATTCGGTTGTTGTATTCTTGTTTTTATTTTCAGGAATTCTACACAGTAACTAAAGTATTAGACGTTAAACAGGATTTTAAATTTGGACTTGATTCTAATTTAAAATTCTCGAATTTTCATTTCAGAGGATTTTGAAGATTTATAAATGCTCCAAAAAATTTTTAAGGGATTTTATAAGCTTTTTGAGGACTTCAGTAATTTGTGGGATTTCAAAGGATCTCAGTAAGGCATTTAAATAAATTATTTCCCATCATCTCATAGGATTTCATAGGGCTTTAAATATTTCGAAGGATTACATGTAATATCATCATCAATCATCATTAATGAATTTCAAAGAATTCATTCACAAGAATTTAAGGATTTCAACGGAATTAAAAAATTTTAAATTTTTCAATATTTCAAGGGATCGCAAAGGGGAAGAACGATTTTTAATGATTTAAAGGTGTTTTAAAAGATTGTAAGCAATTTTCAAGAGCCTTAAAAATGTTAAGGCATTAAAAATATTTTAGGTTATTTTAGAGGATTTCAAGGAATTTCCAAGAGATTGAAACAATTTCAAAGAACTTCGAAGGATTTTAATGATTTTAGTGGATTTAAAAGAAGTGTATGCGGTTTTAGGGAATTTCCGAAAAATTTGAAGGATTTTGTAGGAGCTATAGGGTTTAAGGGTATTTTAAAAAATTCCAATCGATTCCATAATATATTCATGGATTTCGAAAAAAATTATGCACAAAGATTTTGGGATTTCAAAGGGTTTTAAAGATTTAAAGAGATTTTCAAATATTTTAAGGAGTTTTCTAAGAGTTTGAAGAACTTTATAAACTTTAGGATATTTTAAAATATCCCAAGAAGTTGTGATTTGAAGAAATTTTGAAGGATTTGAAATATTTAAAGACATTTTAAAAGATTGCAAATAATTTTCAGTAGATTTCAAGAGCTTAATGGGTTTTTTTAATGATTTAAAGATTTCAAGGTGTTCTAATTTGAAGGAATTTTTAAAACCTTAAAAAAATTTTAAAGCATTTCAAACGATTTTAAAGGTTTTTTACGTTTGTTCTAAAAATTCCAAAAAATTTGCAAGAAATAAAAAAATTTGAGGGGATTTACAAAGATTTTTATGATTTTTATGAATAAAAAAAAATTTCTGTCGTTTTTAAAGAATTTCAAAAGATTTTTAGGTATTTTATAGAACCTTTAAGATTTTAGAATACATAAAAATATTCCACGGGATTTTTGAAGGACTTTAACGAATTGTTGAAGACGACAGTATCCGCATAAAACCTACAGAATCTTGTTTTAATATAGTGAAATTTAAAATTGGAAGCTTTAGATGTTAAATTAGTTTTATCTGGTTCACAACGCTAATATAATAAACAATACATTAAAAAATTTGTAGTGTTCCTTGTTAAACATTCAAAAATGAAGAAACTTGTAAACAAATATTTTCGAACTTAAACTTTGGAAGGTAAACAACTTTAGATTGAAGGCCTTGAAAATTAAACTATTTCAGAATTACGCTTTAGAACTATTGACATTTTTCTATACAAAGAAAGTTCACTGTCATTTTCATCGGTCAAAATTGAAGAATTTTAACTATTGCGAACCTAAAAATATTAATTATTATAAAAAAGTTAAAAATTATATGATTTGTAATTATAATTTCTCCAAATTAACGAATGCAAACTTGAAGCTTTAAAAATTTAACAATTCCCAATTGTCAGGACACAAACGGGAACCTGGAAGTAAAAAAAAAAATAATTAATGAATTCAACGATTATCATGATTAATTTTTTATTTTTAAATCCTCACAACTTGAAACTTAGTCTTTCCTACTGATAATATGAAACTTCAAGCAAATGATATTACTGATATGTCATATGCAGTTATATGTAGAACAGGTATTATTTATTTCTTAGGTTAAATATGAAATAGTGTTGATTACTCGTCTCATATTTGTCAAAACGAGAAAAAACCTGCCTTAGCCGGGATTTGAACCAGGAACGCCACTATCTATGAGTGGAGCGTTAACTAATTACTCCACCGAGGTCTCAGCAGATCTTGCCTCGTTTCTTTTATATTACTTTTCAATATATGTGGTATATTCCTCGGTGGCGTAATTGGTTAACGCTCGACTCATAGTTTCGATCCGGTCTGAGGCAGATTTTTTTTCTCGTTCCTCTTAATATCAGACCAGTAATAGACTCTACTCAATATTCAACATCAAAAATCAATATAAAATTGGATTCATTTTTTCTCCCGCAAAATCTGCTTTGCATATCAGAGCAGTAAAATAAAAATTGTCATCGAATTTTATGTCTTTTAATATTTAATGCATATATTGTAATATCTGGATTAAATGTTAGGTTCACGGAACAATTTTACAGTATTTTCGAAGACTAAATCATATCAGTCTGAATTACGATGTTCAGTTCTTTACTGTCGTTGTTTCCAGACTTGCTTTCTATAGCATTCTAACGTCGGTTGGGGGAGGGGGGGGCGGAGATTTAAACACTCGATATGAAATAGAGCCTGGGGGAGGGCCTTCAGAATGCAGATCTCTCTCATAATTCACGGGGCTACTTCAGAAAAATAATTGCTACACGCCCGTATAGATATCAAAACGTAAAACTCGAACTAGCTGAATAGATCCTCTCCACCTTTCGTCGAAATCTGCTAAGTACACCCTTCTATAGAAATTCAAAAGGATTCCGAATGAATTTCAAATGTCCCTCTATTAAATACACAAGTCAATTTATTTTTTTAAGATGCTTTGATAGCTTCATGAATATTTTTAAATTGTTTCTCCCACTGTTCCTCCAAATTTATTGCACCAATTAGTTTAGAAGTTTAGACATTAGGTTACTGCAAATAATAGCATGGGTCCCACAAATCATTTTGAAAGAAAAAGTAAACCAAACTTACAATGACCACAAACATCAATATAATAAATTATTTTATTGATAATTCGAAATATTCAACGCGCATTATCGAAACAGGGTGGCCTTAAAACTTCAATTTCAAAATTCTTTTACTTTTCCCGCAATTCTTTTTTTACCAATTTTTCATTTTCCCTGAACATTAATACTTAAAGACCAAAAATATAAATTTGTCACATTTTTAATGCTGAATCTTTTACAAATAGAATACAGCAATTTAAAATTTTAATTTATTATTCTTACGGCTACCACAGCCAACTTACTAGAAAAAAGTGAACAATTGGCCAAAAGTCACTAATGTGAATTCAAATGAATTAGAAAAAATTTCATTGATTTTAGTGAAGTTGTAGTGAATTTAGAGGTAAATTAAACAAAAAAATTACAACGAATGGAAAACAATAAAAAATATAGAGAAATTCATTGAAATCAATAAGTTTTTAAATGAGTTTAGAAAAGTGCAAGGAAATTTAAGATAATTTCATGACATGGTTAAAAATTTGAGTTGAGTTTATTAAACTTCAAGATGAATTAAACAAATAATAATCCATTAGATTAAGTGATGAATTTGAATAAATTACAGTTAATTCATAAAATTTCAGAGGATTCCGAAAATTTTAAGAGAATTTAGGATAAGAATAATAAGAATTCAGGGTGCATTCGGAATTATTTCAGGGTGAATTCTAAAAAAGCTCAAATTGGAAAAAACAATTGCAAAAATATTTGAAAGTCTCTTTAAAACTTTGAAGCTACGAAATCCATTATTTCTGGCAAAAAAATTCTTTAAAATCCTTTAAAATACGATAAAATCCCGTAAAATTCTATTAAATCTGATATTTCCTGAAATCCTGGAAAATATGCTTCAATGCCATGAGAGCTTTAAAAATTTCTAAAAATCATTGAAATCCTCGGAATAAAAAAATAAAATAAAAAGAGCCAATTATTAATGAATTTAAAAATTTTGAAGTGATCCAAAAGAATTTAAAAGATTTTAGAATATTTTAAAAATTTTTTATTAAATTTTAAGATTTTTAAAAAGTTTTATTGGATTCTAAAAGATTTATATTGATTTCAAACGATTTTAAAGCATTCAAAATATTTAAGGGTACTTTAAAAGATTCCAAGGGATTTCATAGGGCGATAAAAAATAAAAAATAAAGCATTGAAATATTTGAAAATGCAATAAAATATTTGATATGAACATATAAAATTTCATGAAATCTGACATTGCCTGAAATCGTGGACAATTTATTATAATACCTTGAGGGCTTTAAAAATCCTTTTAATCATAGACATCTCTTCAAAATGTTTTAAAATCTTTTGAAATCCCTTTAAACTTTTTAAAGCACTTGAAAATGCCTTAAAATATTTTTAAATACCCTGAAATATTTTAAGTCCTCTGAAATATTTTGAAATCTCTTGCAACTTTCAAAAGCTCTTTAAAATTTCTTAGAAGTTTTGGAAATATACTAAAATGTTTCAAATCGTTTGGAATACCTTCAAATTATTGAAATCTATTAGAACTTCCTAGCAGTCTTTCAAAATCTTTCAAATCAATTTCGAATTCCTTGGAATCCTCCTAAATTTTCTGCAGTATTTCAAATCCTTTGAAATATTCTGAAATCTCTTGGAACTTTCTAAGCCTCTTGAAATTAATGACATTGAAATATTTTAAAATACATTAAGATATTTCATAAGAATATATAAAATTGCATGAAATCTGGCATTTTCTGAAATCCTGGCAATTTTTTTTTAATATCTTGGGGGCTTCAAGAAATCTTTTAAATCATCAAAATTCTCAAAAATCTTATAAAATCCTTTGAAATCGTTAAAAATATCCTAAAATATTTCAAATCTTCTAAAATATTTTAAAATCCCTACAAATTTCTCGGAAGTTTTGAAAATATCCTAAAATATTTAAAATCCTTTGGTACCACTTCAAATGATAAGAATATGTTAAAAATTTCTTGGAGTTTTTTAAAATACCTTAAAATATTTCATATCCTATGAAATCTTTTAAAATCACTTTTAAATTTTCAAAGATCTTGAAAATTTCTTGGAATTTTAAAAAATACCCCTTAATCAAAAATTCATTTGGAAATCCTTTAAATTATTGAAATGTATTAACAATTTCTCTGAATTTCTCAAAATACTTTTTAATACAGTTAGAAATATTTTGGACTACGCTGAAATATTTCAAAATTTATAGAAAAAAGTTGATCTCTCATTGGAAAAAGATTATGTGGCAGCCCTGTTTATTCTTGACAGTTACCTAAAGTGCTTTTTACAGAAATTTCTTGGCCTTTACAATTTTTTAAAAATCCCTGACTTTTCCCTGATTTCCAGGTTTTCCCTGACTGCGGCCACCCTGTCTTAGTGAATAAAAAGAGTCAATCAAAGAAGTATTCAAGAAATTCTAAAGGAGAGTGAAAGAATAAGGGAAGAGAAACAGAGAAAGGAAAATGGCACAAAGTGATGTCGACAATAAAGCAATTAAGAGGTTCTTGTCTGACAAAAACTAGACCGGCTAGTGCCGTTCGGTGCGATGAGTTATTTCTACTTGGTTTACTCGAGAGTACCGAGACGCACCTATAAAGGATATCTATCTCATACAGGATGAGGTAAATATTTTATTACGCCAAGTAACTCCATCTGAGCTCGTTTTACAAGCTAAACCTTAGTTCACTGTACTCGCGGATAGTATCCCCGTGAAACAAGGAATTTCGCTGGAATTCTCCTGGAATCCCAAAGGGATCCCAAAGAGGCGAGGAAAACACTAAGTGTTGCCGCAATGTACTCGAAAGTTGTTAGAGAATAGTTAAAGTCCCAGTAGATCATTCACTTGATCAGTACAAACTGCATTTTTCAGTCCTTTTTGGATTTAAATTTTACTAAATTGTCTGGAGTCAGTCAGTTAATCAAGAAAGAGTGGGGTATGGTGCCGGTGTGGGGCAAGGTGACAATTACAAATAACGCCCATGTTTTTTTTTTATTTTCATATCAGTTTATCACATAGAAAAGCTTTCTCGGGTTGGAAAACAGTGATTTGATGCAATTTCTGTTTTCGAATGCGTTTCAGAAGAGTAATTATGAATAAACTGTTTTGGCGGAAGCCGATGAAAAAGTCTTTGGCTGTAATCAAGCACTTACAGCATTTTGAAATACTTTAAGCATAAAAAAGTTGAATGTTACTATAGGAAGTATTCTATTAAACTTCTGGTATCATGATTTGTTACCATAAATATTTTAAATATATAAAATTAATTAAATCTTGCGCTGTCACATATGGGGCATGATGCCGCGCCGCGGCACACACTATGAATTTCAGCAGGGAGGAAGAGCTTATAACTAATTTTGCCACATTCTTTACTTTGATTAATAAGTAAACATTATTGTTGAAAATATCTGGAGTAATTTTTTTTGTCACATTACACTTTCAAGAATTACTATAATATATAATTTTTATTTGACAATGCTCATATTGTTTAAATAAACGGCAGTAATATAATGGTCACCGTTCCCCAATGTATGGGGTCCCAGTGGGCACGAGATTTAAGAACGTAATTAGAACGTCCTAAAAACGTTCGCTGGACGTGCAAGTCAAAAGGCGTTATTTAAACGTTTTAAAAACTGTCCTAAGTCAGACCAAAT